>PVIH01016110.1:0-23848 GCA_004025045.1 Sigmodon hispidus | reverse complement strand
CTTATCTTTATCATGAGTCCCATCTCATCTCTTCAGCTGTCTAATCTCTCAAGACAAATTTCCATTGAGGCCTTCTACACTCAATTTCCTTTAAATCAAACCTGCTTCAAATTTATCCTGTTCTTAGGAGCCCACATCATTTACTACTTAAGTTTTGTTTAGCTTAGTAACATGTTTTGTAAAATAATTCTATTTTAAAGCTGAAGTGTGTGGTAATTTCAAATGAAGTACAATTAAGAGAGCATAATTTGGACAGATCAAAGGGAACAAATGGACAGATTTTCTTAAGTTAGTGTAGCTACAGCGCCGAGAAGCAATGAAGACACAGAAAGGTCTCTTAGCTCTTAGCAATTCCATTTCCTCTTCAGTCACAACTCTATGCCTCAGAATTTAGTACTGTCCATATTTCTGTTCTGAATTAAAATTTAGAGTGCAGATTGGAAGAGCATAACATAACATAAAGATTGGAATACATATAGTGAAACTGTTTTTACAGTTGAGCAAACCAATGTATAAGTTATCTCATGTAAATATTCATGTATATCCTTGTATAAAAACTTCATATTTAGAAAAAAGTTCTGTTGGTAATGCACTGTTATAGATATCTCATGCGATTTATTACTGTGGTCCCTGGAATGACAATCCCATAGGGTTATGTATTTGAATTCTTGGTTCCCACTTGGTGAAGCTATTTGGAATGATTAGGAGGTGAGACCTCACTGGTGGAGATATGTCACTGGGGGTGCACTTTAAGGTTTCCAAATTCTATTTTATTTCTATCTCCACCTGTATCTGCTTATGTGTGTGGATCAGATGTATGCAGTCAGCTTCTGCTTCAGTGCCATGTCTGTCTACTTGCTGGCCACTGCCATGCTCTCTGCCATGATGGCCATGAGTGCTGACTTCCTGGAACTATGACTCCCAAATTAATTTTTTAGGAAGTTTCCTTGGTCAGGCTAAGTAGTAAAATAAGACATATGTTGGTACCAGGAGTGGGATAGGAGTGGGATATTGTTGTGATAGGCCCAACCTTGCTTCTTTTTGCAGGAATGTTGAAGATTTGGGACATTTGAATAGGAAGTCAGCTGAATGCTGAGTAAGTAGGAGCTTGGAAGATAGTAACGATACAAATGTCAATGACTATAAAGACCAAGTCAAGTGGTTTCAGAAGGAAACAGTGTTAACACTTGAGACAGAGACCATTCCTTGGTTATTTTGGTGAAGAATGTGGCACTGTGTGCCTTTGTCTTAAGAATGTGCCTTAAACTAAAATGAAAAATTTTTAGCTAATTTTGTTTGGAGAGAGGATTATTATTAGGTCAACCATGCAAAAGAGAAATCAGAAAAAAAAATTAAAAAATGTACAATTTGAGGAGCAAAAGAGCACCAGGAAGTTTAATGTTGTAGTTAAGGCTTGTGTTTAAAGACTTCAGAAGTTTAAAGAAATCCTGGTGTGACATGAAATAAAAGAAGTTGTGTTCTCAAGCAAGACCCAACCCAGCTAAACTTATAATTCATAAAAAGAAAATGCCTAAAGACTCCCCTAAAACAAAAGAAAATTTAGTCAACGTTGGAAGTCAACAAAGCAAAGTTCATGCAATTGTAATTCAAGGAGGGAGTCCAGGTTCCATCCTAAGTAAGCAGGGGAACTTGGTAGCACCAGCTATGTGGCATTGGATTTAATCAAGATGGATGCAGGAGGAGAGAGGTTGCAGAATCCATCTCTGAGGTTAAGGAAAACTGCTGAGGCCAGGCATATAGCAGGAGAGTCTCTGCATTGTGGCCCCTGTAGACCATTGTGTGAAGTTGTGGAATTCTTGATTACACTGGAGACTACAAGATGCCGGAGACATCATACACATGGGATATCTGCTAAGGAGTGTGGCTTACAGGGAGTGAAGCCAGCCTAGGGGAAAGGTGTGCTGCAGTCAGCAAAACTGGAAGGAGAAAACAATCTCAGCCCTTCGACATCAGACATTAAGTTACAGGATTGAAGTTTGCTCAGCTGGATATTGACGTTGTTTTGTCCCAGTATTTCTACAGTATCCCCACTCACTTTTGAAATAGTAATGCATGTTCTGTGCTTTTGTATGTTGGAAGCATGTAATTTGCTTTTTGATTTGATAGGATTACAGTTAAAAGATTATCTTGAGTCTTCAAAGAGTTTTAAAACTTTTAAAGTTTGTTGGAATTGTGAAAGCACATGAAGACTTTTAAAGTTGGACTGAATGAATTTTCTATCATGATATGATACCAAAGCTATGGATGCCAGTGAGTGAATTGTTCTGGTCTGAATGAGAATGACCCAAATAGGCTCATGTATTTGAATGATTGCTCTAAAGTTGCTAGAATGATTTTTTAAAAAGATCATGAGGTAAGGTCTTGTTGGAGGATGTATATTCCTTGGGGTAAGCTTTTGAGGCTTTAAAAACCTGTGACATTCCCAGTTAGCTCTCCTTCTCTCTGCTTCATGCTGGTGGATCAGAAGTAAGCTCAGATTTAAGCTATTGCTCCTGTTCCATGCTTGCCTGCCTGCCTGCTTCCTTGCTCTCTGTCCTGATGGTCATGGACTTGAAGCCTTGGGAACTATGAGTCCCCGAATTAAATGTTTTCTTTTGAAATTTGCCTTAGTCATGGTGTCTGATCACAGGAACAGAAGATGAATGAAGAAAAGGACTTTCACTTTATCTTTTTTCTCATTTTTTATTATTAATAAAGTCTCATTTTTATCCACTTCATCTTATATTTATATTACTCAATATCTTTCATCTTTGCTTCTCATTTTCTTTCTCTTATTCTGCAAAAGACTTGCTAACTATTACAATATCATCCTCTATATATTGACTCTTTAATATGAAGTCCACTTGTAAATGAGGGAATACATATTTTCTTTCTTCCATTCTTCTTATATAGCATATATAAACCACTCATAGTATATGTATTGACTAGAAATTCTTGCTATTAACAGTTGAATAATCAAGTTTTGCATATGACTGTTGCAGTCTCATGGTCATTTTCTTCATTGTTGCTTGTCTGAGTTACTCCTCTGCCTTGTATGCTGTGGATAATTATTCAATAAACATGCAAAACATACTTTTGGTGTAGAATGATATATATTTATCCACCGTGCAATTTTAAGTTGAAATGGTTTAATTTTTGAATAGGCATTTGTTAAAACAAATTGTTTAGGTCTTCATATTCATTTTATATTTTTCTTGTATATTTTGAGAGTATCATAATTTCACTTTCCTTTCCTCCCTCCAAGTTTCCCCCACCCTCCAGATATCTCTTTTTATTTGTTTCAGACTGTCTCTTGTATCAGTAATTATTTTCATACACGCACACTCCTAAATGTAATATGCCCAGTGTGTATGTTACTTGTTTTCACAGCTGTCAGTTTGGTATTAAATAACCAGTTGGTGTGCTCTTTCTACAGGAAGACTTTTTCTTCCACTCTCTGCATTCCTATTTGCCTGTAGTTTCTCATGGAGGGTCGAGGCCTTGTGGTCTCATCCTCATACAGTTGGGCTTGTCTATTGCTGCTGTCCTCATTCAGCTCATGCTTAGTCAATCACATTGGTGAGACAGTCAGTATGGATGTAGCTTTAGATAGTACCCAGAGACACCATCTCACAACAAACTTCTAGATCCTCTTGCTCTTAAAATCTTTGTGCCATGTCCTCGCCTGTTCTGCAATGATACCAAAACCTTAGGTGCACAAGTTGCATTAAAGATGTATATATAAGGAATGGATTCTACAACTGAATTTTGAATGGTTATGGTTTTCTGTATTAGTCTCTATCTGTTGAAAAAAAAAAGTTGCTTTGTTTTTCTTTTTTGATGAGGACTGTGGACCATACTCATCAGTGGCTATAAGTACAACAATCTATAATGTATTTTTTTTTAAAACTTTATTTATTTATTTGCCTTGGTGTTTGACTGGAACTGGAACTACAGACAGTTGTTAGCTGCCATGTGGGTGCTGGGAATCGAACCCGGGTCCTCTGGAAGAGCAGACGGTGCTCTTAACCGCTGAGCCATCTCTCCAGCCCCCTATAATGTATTTTTTTTTCTGGTTTAGTACAATGGTGGTTGTGTGTTTCCTCTAAGATCAATGACTGCACTAGTTCTGGGTCAATGGCTAGGATTTCAGTGCTACACATGATTTCCTTCTTGTGGAGCTCATCTTCAATGAAATGAGAGAGCTCTTATTACCCATTAAATTTGGTGTACCACTGTTTACCCTTATGGTTGTCATGACACTCTGGGAATTGTGTTTCTCAGCTGAGTAGGACCATTGGTTGTTTCTCTCATTTGGAAATTTGTATAGTTCCTTCTTGATTAGTAAATCTAGCTCTCAGAGAAGGCATTCAAGTCAATTCTAGCTTAGAGGCTTTTGGACATGGTGTCCTCAGCAATAGTGTCTTACCTTTCACCTCTGGGAGGGAAAGCAAGAGAAACACCTTGTATATTTTAAGTGTCTCTTAGAGAATCCTTTTGGTCTTTATGTTTAATGTACTATGTCTTTATATTTAGTTTTTGATCTTTTGAGTTCTAGTTATTTTGTTCTTCTTTGGCTTAATTGAATATTTTTAGCATTACATTTTTTCTCCTCTGTAATGACACATGACATTTGTCAAAATATTTACTTATGAGGTGCCTGAGGGGTAGAGACTCTTGCATCCAGACTGATGACAGGAGTTTTACCTCTGACTTTCACAAGGTAATGGTGGAGAATTAACTCAAGAGTATTTTTCTGACTTTCACACTTTATCCACACTATCTATGTGGTTGCATTAACAAAAATACAGAAGCATACACAAAGTATAAAATTAAAATATTTAAATATTTATTTATTTACAATGTGTATTTGAAGTTAATAGAAATGAGAAGTAGAGCAGCATATTTTCTCAGTATGATTCTGGGTGACTATTTTCTTATAGTCATGTGAAACTGTACATTTATTAACAACAGCTAAGGAAATAGAAAAGCAAAGTTTCTTATTTTAGTAAAATTAAAATGTGGGGCACATTAATGGAGATGGGAAGGAAAGACTTGATTGCATTATTTCTTCTAACTCTGAGCATCACTTTGTGGACAAAGATACTACAAGCTTGGGAAACTGACAGAAAATTAAGTCTGGGTTCTGATTTGAAGCTCAGTACCAGGTCTGTTTTGTGAAGCTCAGTATTGGGCAGAGCCCCCTTCACATCATTGTTCACCGATAAGCCACCACAACAGCATTAGCAAAAAGAAAACATCTGTCTTTAATGCCCATCTTTCAATGGTGAGTAGCCAAGACATAAATAGAGTCGTTTGTCCTGGGAAGATCTGTCATGTAGACCAGAGGATTATATAAAGGCCCAGTACTGATAATAACTATTTGAGCCAAGACACAGTGTCATATGCTGAGGTCACAAGTTCCTCTTAACAGTGTACCACACATAGTGTAGGCTTTCATACTATTTTAGAACTGTGCTTATTTTGGTGATCTTTAAGTTCATGGTATATGATATGCATAGTGTCACTCTGGGTCTTCAGTAGGATAATGGAAACTAGGCTAGTCTATGTTCAGAAATTATTCTCATAGTCAGGATTAATGTTAACATCTATGACTACAGTCCTGTGATGATCCATGTACGTAAGACTACCCTGGTGCCAGAAAGATGCATATGTATAGAGGAAACTTAAAGACATACCAACACCTACTTGATACTATTAAAGATATACTACGTAGAGAATTTCTAACCAATACCTAAAGAAAAATCAAGAGTATTTCAAGGAAAAATACAGGATAACAAGTGAGGGCAGTGCAAAAAATAGAAACACTTAAGTATGGGGAGAATTTTGGTAAAACTTCCAATCTGTCTCCTGTCACTGCTGAAAAACTGGTTCAGCCACTATGGAAATCTGTGTGGAAAAAATTTTAAAAACCTGAAAATAATCCACTGAATGGCTCAACTATATTACTCCTTGACACATGCCCACCATCCCTCCCAGTCTGCCTTCAGACTTCCCTCACCCCATACCCCAATCCCCAACCCCCAAAGGGCAGGAAGTCCCAAGGTGGGTCAGCTCAGCAAGCACATTCACTCCAGGCAGGTCCGATTTTCCATCTCAATATCAATGCTGGGTTAGGCACTCCTCTACAGAGAATGGGCTTCAAGGTGCCAGCCCATTTACAGGAACAAAGTCTGATCCCACCCCTTGAGGATCTACATACTGCCCAGGCTAATGGACAGTTGCCTACCATTGGAGGGCCTAGCTCTTTGTCCTATGGTTCCCCAGGGACTGTTCTTAATTCAGTGTGCTCTCCAGAGCTCCAGGCAGCCATCTCTGTGGTACTCCTTCTCCTACTCCCTATCTCCTTGCTCAGACAGACTCTTCTTACCCATTGTTGAGCTTTTAGGTGAGCTTGATCCAGTGGTCATCCATGGATCTCTGCTTCCATCTTCATTCATTGTTGGGTGTAGGTTCTATGATGACACTTAGCATAGTTATTCATATGATTATACAGGAAGTCCTGTTAGGCACCCCCTCTATTATTGGTTGGGGACCTATCCAGGGACATTCTGTGGGTTTTGGGGGGTTTCCCTAGCATCCAGTTTCCTTCCAGCCCCACATTGGCTTCCTCTATTAAGATCTCCATCTCTTCTCTCCCTCTTTGTTGTTCCTATCACTCAACTATCATCTTCTCTCATGATTTGTTCCCACCTCTCCTTGGTTGCTACCCGTTATGGTCCAAATTTCCTAATGAAATTGTCTCTATATTCTCTTCCTAGGAGAATTCCTGGATGTCTTACTTAAGTTTCTTCTGATTCCAAGCTGTTGAGGGGTTGTGGTTTGTAGCTTGGGTATTCTTTGCTTTCTGTCTAAAGTCCATTTATGAGTGAGTATATCCATACCTCTCTTTCTGGGCTTGTGATACCTTCCTTCAGTTTCTACTGTATAGAACAATTTGAGGAGTATTTGTATTAACTCTTCTTTGAATATCTGGTAGAATTCTGCAGTGAAACTGTCTGGTCCTGGGCTTTTTTATTTGGGAGACTTTTACTAGCAGCTTCATTTTCATTTGGGTTGATAGGTTTGTTTAGTTCATTTATCTGATCATGATTTAATTTTGGTAATTGGTATCTGTCCAGAAAGATGACCATTTCTTTTAGATTTTCCGTTTTAGTGAAGTATAGATTTTCAAAGTATGATCTAATAATTCTCTGGATTTTCTAGGTATCTGTTGTTATGTTCCCCTTTTCATGTCTGATTCTGTTAATTTGTATACTCTCTTTCTCTATGCTTTTTGATTAGTTTGGATAAGGGTTTGTCTATCTTGTTGACTTTCTCAAAAAACAACTCTTTGATTTATTGATTCTTTGTATTGTTCTCTTTGTTTCTATTGTACTGATTTCAGCTCTAAGTTTGATTATTTCCTGCCATCTACTCTTTCCAGATGAGTTTGCTTCTAATTGTTCTAAAACCTTTAGCTGTGCTGTTAGGTCTCTTATGTGACATTTTTCTAGGTTTTTCATATAGGCATCTAGTGCTTTGAAGTTTTCTCTTAACACTGCTTTCATTGTGTCTCATAAGTTTGGGTATGTAGTAGATTCATTTTTATTGAATTCTAGGAAGTCTTCAATTTCTTTCTTAACTTCTTCCCTGACTCAGAAGTGGTTCAATGTAGAAGTGTTCAGTTTCCATGAATTTGTAGGCTTTCTGTGATTTTTGTTGTTGTTGAACTCTAACTTTAGACCATGGTGGTCTGATATGATACAAGGGGTTATTCCCAATTTTTGTTTCTATTGATGTTTGCTTTATGACTGAGTATGTGATCAATTTTAGAGAAAGTTACATGTGGTGCCAATAAGTATGTATATTCCTTTGTGTTTGGGTGGAAGCTTCTATATGTATATATCTATTAAGACCATTTGGGTCATAACATCTGTTAGACTCCTTATTTCTCTGTTGAGTCTCTGTCTGGTTGTCCTATTCAAGGGTTAAAGTGGGGTATTGAAGTCTCCCACTATTAAACTGTGGTGTTTGATGGGGGTTTAAGCTTCAGTAGTGTTTCTTTTACATAAGTAGATGCCCTTGTGTTGGGGGTATAAATGTCCAGGATTGAGATATCATATTGGTGGATTTTTTTTAGATAAATAAGTAATATTAATCCTGGTCTCTTTTAATTGATTTTAGTTGGAAGTCTATTTTGTTAGATATTAGAATGGCTACACCAGCTTGTTTCTTGGGGCCATAAGATTGGAAAGTCTTTTCTCAACCCCTTACTCTGAGCCTGTGTCTCTCTTTGAAGTTGAGGTGTGTTTCTTGTATGCAGAAGGATGGCTTTTGCTTTTGTATCCATCATGTTAGAATGTGTCTTTTTATAGGTGAATTGAGTCCATTGCTATTAAGGGATGTTAATGACCAATGATTTTAATTTTTGGTGGTAGCTTGTGTGTATTTCCTATTTTGGAGAGTTTTTCTTCTGTGGGCTTATCAAATGTTTGTGGTTACATGAGTGTTTCTGGTTTCCTTATGTTAGAATTTTCCCTCTAGGACTTTTTGTAGAGCCAGATTTGTGGATAAGTATTGTTTAAATCTGGTTTTATCATGAAATATCTTGTTTTCTCCATCTATGGTGAGTGATAGTTTTGCTGGGTACAGTATTCTGAGTTGGCATCCATGCATTTTCAGTGTCTGTATAACATCTGACCAGGACCTTCTTGCTCTCATTGTTTACATTAAATGGTCAGGTGTTATTCTGATGGGTCTGCCTTTATAGGTGGATTGATCTTTTTCCTTATGTTGATCCATCCCTGCATTTCTGGGATGAAGCCTACTTGATATTTTTCTATATGTTGTTGTATATGATTTGCTAGAATTTTGTTGAGAATTTTAGTATCAATATTCATGAGGGAAATTGGTCTGTAATTCTCCTTCTTTGTTTTGTCTTTGAGTAGCTTAGGTATTAGGGTAATTGTGGCCTCATAAAAAGAGTTTGGCAATATTCCTTCAGTTTCTACTTGTGAAACAGTTTGAGGAGCATCTAGTATGTTTTCTTTCTTCTATAGGTTTAGTGGCTTGATTATTATGTGGTGAGCAGACTTTTTTGGGGGGTCTAATCTATTTGGTGTTCTGTGTAAGTAGCTTGTATCTTTATAGACATTTCCTTCTTTTTGGGTTGGGAAAGTTTTCTTCTCTGATTTTATTAAAATATATTTTTGTGCCTTTGAGCTGGTATTCTTCTCTTTTTATTTCAATTATTCTCAAGTTTGGTCTTTTCATGGTATCCTGATGTTCCTGGACATTTTGTGTTATGGATTTTTTTTTGGTTTTAGTGTTTTCTTTGACTGATGTATCTATTTCCACTATTGTATCTGAAATATAAAAAGAATTCAAGAAATTACAGGTCAAAAATCTAAATAATCCATTTAAAAATGGGCTTCAGAGCTAAATAGGGAATTCTCAACAGAAGGACTTAAAATGGCTGAAAGACACTTAAAGAATTTCTCAACATCCTTAGCCATCAGAAAAGTGCAAATTGGGGCTGGAGAGATGGCTCAGAGGTTAAGAGCACTGTTTGTTCTACAAGAGGTCCTGAGTTCAATTCCCAGCAACTACATGGTGGCTCATGGCCATCTATGATGACATCAGGTACCCTCTTCTGTATGTTATATACATAATAAATAAATAAATCTTAAAAAAAGAAAAGTGCAAATCAAAACAACTCTGAGATACCATCTTGCACTTGTCAGAATGGCTAAGATCAAAAATACAGATGACAGCCTATGCTGGAGGGGATATGGAGCAAGGGGAATGCTCTTCCATTGCTGGTGGGAGTGTAAACTTGTACAGCCACATTGGGAATCAGTGTGGTGGTTCTTCAGAAAACTGGGAATCAGTCTCTCCAATGATCCAGCAATACCACTATTGGGCATATACCTAAAGGATGCATATTCTTACCCCAAGAGCATTAGCTCAACTATGTTCATAGCAACATTATTTATAATAGCCAAAACCTGGAAGCAATCTAGATGCCACTCAACTGTAGGCTGGGTTAAAAACTTGTGGTACATTTACATGATGGAGTACTACTCAGCAGTAAAAAATGACATCTTGAAATTTGCAGGTAAATGGATGAATCTGGAGAGTATCATCTTGAGTGAGGTAACACAGACCCAGAAAGATAGACATGGTATGTAAACTTACTCATAAGTGGATTTTAGATACAAGCAAAAAATAACCTGACTACAATCCATACACCCAGAGCAGCTAGGCAACAGGAGGAACTTAAGAGAGACATTCATGATCCCCCTGGGAAGGAAGATAGAGAAGGTCTCCTGAGAAAATTGGGATCATGGTGGGGGAGAGAACAAGAGGAGGTGAGAAGAGATCATAAGAGAATGGAATGGTTGAGTGGGGGATGCAACAGAGAGAGTGTGAACAAAGAAATAGATCTTTTGATAGAGTGAACCATTGTTGGGATAGAGAGAAATCTGGTGCTATGGAAACATACAAGATCCCACAAGGTGTTCCTGGCTAGGACTCCAAGCAATAGTGTAGAGGGTGCCTAAACAGGACTTCCCCTAAAATCAAATGAATGACCACCCTAATTGTCATTATAGAACCTTCATCCAGCAATGGATAGAGGCAGAAGCAGAGATCCTTAATTAAGCACTGGGTCAAGTTCTTAGTCCAGCTGCAGAGAGGGAGGAGAGATTATATTAGCAAAGGGATCAGGACCATGAGGAGAAGACCCACAGAGACAGCTGACGGGATCTATTGGGAACTTACTGACTCTGAAATAACCAACCACTGAGGAACCTTCATGGAAAGAAACTAAACCCTCCTAATGCAGAAGAAAGTCAAAGGGCTCGAGCAGTTTGTGGGGCCTCTTGCAATAAGATCAGAATTTATTCCTGGTGCATGAACTAACATCTTGGAGCTCATTCTCTACAGAGGAATATCTAGACGAGCCTTGATACTGGGATGAGGGATTTGAATCTACCTCAACTGGATATGCCAGACTGAACTGGCCCACCTTGGTACTCCTTGCAATTCTTGGGGGAATGGATAGGGGATAGGATGGGGGAAGCTGATGGAGAACTGGGAGGGATTGGGAGAAGGGAAGAGGGAAGAGAGGAGGAGCAGTGGTAGATGTGGAAAAAGAAACTTCTTAAATAAAAAGAGTCTGCCAGAAGCTTTAGGCCTGTAGGCTGAAGATGGATGCCCAATGTTACAAAGGAACTTTAGGTGTCTGTCCAGGCAGCCAGATGTCATCTCTGTCATTTCTAGATTTTGGAAGTTTCTTGAACTTTCTGTTTACTTGGGTAATATTACATCTTTCTGTGGTCTTTGATGTAGTTGAAGATTAGATAGTTATAATTATAGATTTTCTTAGTTATAATAAAAGAAAATTTAGATGAGAAACTGGATTCACAAGGATGAGGTAGATAATAAAATATTTTCTTTAATTTTGCTAAATACAAATAGACTACAAATTGTAACTGTAATTCTTGCTTGATAACTTTTGTTATATGTAATTGTGTCATATTAAAATTGAAACTATCCTTTTTGATTATACAAAGAGGAGAAATGATGTGGGATGTCTTTTTGTATGCAGTGAATACCACTAGATAATAAAAGAATTGATTTAGCCTATGGCAGAGCAGCTTAAAAGCATGTAGGAAATCCAAGCATATATACAGGGTCATGAGAAATGCAATCCAGCTACCCAAGGAACATGGTGTAAAGAAACTCAGGTAACCCACGAGCCATGTAGCAAAACATTTTAATAGAAATGGATTGAGTTAAGATGCAGGAGGTAGCTAACAATAAGCCTGAGCCATTGGTCAAGCAGTTCACTGGGGAAAAAAAAGCAGTTGTAAAAAAAAAGACTATTACTAAACAATAAATTCTTCCCCTGGACTCTGTACGCAGGGCTTTGCCCTAAGGCCTACCCTAGGTGCAAATGAGTGCTTAATGGTAGCTGGCGTTGGTTTTTACACCCACCCTAAGAACTGAAAAGTGGTGACTAGGTTCTTTCAGGCTTTTTCCTAATGCCTACTCTAAGAACTGATGAGTACTTAGTGGTAGCTAGTGTTGTTTCACTCATTGGCTGAGTGATGACCCAGATTTAACACTGGAATCAGCCCCCTCTGGGCCTCAATAATAGAGAGTAAGTCACCAAAAATATTTCTCCATTCTCACCTCTAAGATGAATTTTTGAGACTCTCGGCCATTTAGCCTTATGCCTTATCTAGACACCACCAAGCTTATCTGTTATTGCACAAAGAAATGGCCTAAGTATCCCTTAGATAAAAACTCAAAATAGCTGCCTAATGGCTCAGTGGATCCTGATATTTTACAGGCGCTAACTTTTGTAAGCATATGGGCAGATGGAAAAAGTTTCCCTATCTCTTTTTATATCTCAGCTCTAAACCTTCTCTTCTGGCTTCCTAATTTCCCATCCATCTGCTTTTAGCCACACAGTTAGATCCTTCACCTTTCAAATCTCAATGTTCACCTGCAGCTTCTCTAACCTCCTCCTCTCTGGGAACTCCAAACATGGCACCTACATTTACCCTACTGATCACTTGCTCTCTTGCATTCCTAAAGATCCTGATCCAGTTCTCCCTCTGCGGGAAGTGGCTGGGATAGTGAAAGTTTATACCCTATTTTCTCTGTCAGAACTTTCTCAGGTGGCAAAAAAATGGGCTCTTATAGTTCTAACTCTACCATCTTTATAAAAGAATTCAAATATATTACTCAACCCTATGATCTCACTTTTCATGATACATATACTACTCTGACAAATAGTTTCCTCTCCAAAGAGTGGAGGTGAGTTTGGGAACAGGCCATAACTTATGCAGATGAGGTTCATCAGACATTTGTAGCACCCCCACCCCAGGAGCTGAGGCTGTTCCAGATGTAGACCCCCACCGGAATTACAATGCACTAAGGGGGGTTTTCAGCCAGAGACAATTTTGTGACCTGGAAGGTCTACATAGAGCTGTTCTGAAGCCTGACAATTCTGAAAAATTGCAGGAGAAAGTACAGGATAAACAGGAAAATTCATCCCAATTTTTGAGATGCCTCACAAATGCTCTCTTACAGTATGCTAACTTAGATCCTGAGAGCACTGAGGGAAGGCAACTTCTCATGACCCAGTTTTTTACCCAGAGCTACTCTGATCTCAGAGCTAAACTTAGATCTCTTGAGAGAAGACCACTGACTCCACTGGCAGAAGTCTTAGCACTGGCTTTTAAGATGTATCACAGGAGGGAAGACAAAACACACCAGGAAAGATACCTCCTGCTGGCAAAAGCTGTGCAAACAGCTCCTTCACCTTCTCCTGTGGAAAGGAGACCTAGACCTCCCAGTGCATGCGTTAAATGTGGCCAGCTCAGCCACTGGTCTCGAGGAGGCCATCTAGGCCTTGTCCTAGGTTCCTTTAAGGGAAACACTGGCCCTAGTGACTGTCCACAAGCCCCACATGGCAGGGAGACATCACACACAGACCACTTTCCAGCTGATCTCCTAGGCTGTAAACAATACTGTCCAGGCTTCTCTAACCCAACCATTGTCATTATGAAAAAGGAGCCTTGGGTAGTCATAATGGTATCAGGGCAATCCATCTCCTTCCTCATGGACACCAGTGCCACATACTCAGTCCCCCAAGAGTTTTGGGGTTCTACCTCTTTTTCTAACCTTTCCATTGTTGAGGTTAGAGGCAAAACAATTCCAGGTTCATCAGATACTGCCACTTAATTGTATTTTCAGAGATATCTCTATTACCTACTGATTTTTGGCCATGCCAACCTGCTCTATACCCCTAGTGGGAAGGGATTTCTTTTTAGCTAAAAAAGAAAAGGAGCTTTTATTTCTTTTAGTCATCACATTCGCCTGAGTCCAGACTCTCAAACTATTCCATTGACTTGCTTCTCCTGAAATCTATTCAGCCTGTCAGAAATAGACCCCCATATCCTCTTCCAGCCTCCCAGGTGGACCCCAAGTGTGGGACATTCAGAATCTTTCTGTCACTAAATACCTTTCTCTAAAATTCTCTGTCTTTGAGTTTTCTATTCCAGCCTGCTTCTTGGAGCTGAAGATGAGATGTGTTACCAAAACTCAAAAGGTTCTGAGGTATTCCATAGCCTCACCCTTCCCCTCTCTCCAGACTAACCCTCCAGCTGCTGCTTCTGGAGAATGGAAAAACCCAGAAACCATCTTACCACTGGAAAACAGTTGATCACCAACTCCTGAGGACTAAAGTGAAGGAACCAGGAGTCATTTTTAGAGCCAATAATAGGTAAAACAGTCCATCACTCCCCCACCCAGGACCAGAGAAAATGAACTGGAAGCCACTTTAACCTTGGCAACAAGTAAACAAAAAGCATGAGACATTTTAACCTCTTCCCATCCCCTGACCTAGCAGAGATTCACAGAATGTATTGTGCATCTGCTAGCCACTGGAGTCTCCTAGAAGGAAGAAACACAAAACATCTATCTCAAGGTTTATTTAAAGTATAGACAAAGCCTAACTTAAGGTTATACATGTCCCAATTTCAAGCCTTCTTTCTCTTCCTCTTTTTCCTCTTCTATCAATCTAACCTACAGACCCTGTATAGCAGAATGCCCTCACTATATCATCTGAATCTGACCTCCAGATCCTATAATAGCAGAGCGCCCTCACTATATCATCTGAATTCTGCCACTTCTTAAGGTTCTCTCACTAACTCATAGTTTTTTCCAAGTTCCAGAAAATCAAAATTCATCATACCATGCCTTAAACTCGCCCTGACTGCAGGAAATGAGCCACAAAACCAGCAGATCAACTACCAGAAGATACAGCTATTATCTTCTGAAAAGACAGACTCCGCTCTTATGACAGCTTGAAGCAGCCTTAAGAGAACCATTGACCCAGTTCCTGTCCAGTTCATATACCCCTACCCCTCTCTACATAAACCCAGCTTTCTTTTTATAATAAACATAAAGGTGATATGTAATACTTCCTGGCATGCAGCAGACTCATGGTAAACATGCTAGTCCAATAACCCAACAAGGCACCAGCAGAACATGATGCATATGGAGGGTACACCCCAGGCATGGCTATGTAAATCTGTGCCCACCCATTCTCTTGTAAAGAGAGGCCACATGGAAGGTCATTCTCTTTTCTCTTCTGCTACTCTTCCCTTGTATTCACCCAGCAACTTTCCAGAATAAAGTATAGTGTGGCAGCTGGTATTGTGTGTCTGTTCTCATGTGGGAACCTAACAGCCTCCCCCCATACCACTATTAATTTTCCAGGGAGAACAAAAAATCCCTAGGTGAGTCAGTTTGGCCTCACATATCCAGTTAAGGTAGTAGGCTCTTAATTTTTATGTTTACTAAAAAAATATATGAATAGTTTATGCAAGAAAAAAAGAACTTCATCCTAAAGCATATAGGTCCTGGCATCTTGTCCATCACAAATATTGTCCAAGCATAAATATGTAGCACTAATTCCAACTGTTTTGAAAGAGACTCAGAGCTAGATATCAGGGAAAGGCTGAAATATCAGAGAGAGGAAACACCACAGTCAAATCTCACCCAGCTGTCTTCCAGCTTCCTCAGTCTTGCTCCTGGTCGCTTCTAATTGCTGCTGTTTTTCTACACCTGCCTTAAATACCTTTTTCAACCAGCTGTATCCCATCCAGGTTAGGATTAAAGGCAGGAGATAGTCTATGTGGTAGTCAGCCTTGAACTCACAGAAACACAGAAAGTTCTCTGTTTCTGGAGTTATGGGATTAAAGGAGTAGGTTACCACTCCCAGCTTTCCCTATGCTGGGATTAAGAGTGTGTGCCATTGTAGCCTAGCTGTTTGCCCTTCAACTCAAAGATTAAGAACTTCCTGAGATGTGTCTGACTAGTTTTTGTCTTTGGGTTGATCTCTTGATATTCAAGGTTTTACTGAATATGTAACATATCATGACACAAATGGTTCCCAATTTTTTATCTGCACTGCCAAGACTGAGTGGCTGGATGGCAAACATGTGATCTTTGGAAAGGTGGAAGAAGGCATGAACATTGTGGAAGTCATGGAGCATTCTGGGTTCAGGAATGGCAAGACCAGCATGACTGTGGGTAGCTCTAATTCTTCTGACACACCAGACCATTCCTTCCACAGCTCTGGAGAGCATCCCCACCTCATCTGCTCACAACACCCAGTAAGCTCTGCTCTCAACAAAGTTCTTTGGATTCTGTTCACATTCTCCCTCAAGTCTAGGTAAACTGTAGAGTTATGTTTATAATTATGAATAAAAACTAAGTAAGAAAAAAGGCATAGATACATTTTTATGACTGAAATGTGATTGCTATGTGCACAGACTTGTCTTTTCATTCAGTACCAAAAATCTAAAAAACAAAACAACACAAAAAAATCCCTCCATTATTCTTGTAAAGTTACTTCACGAATATTTCACCTTCATGCATGGAGGTAGATTTTCGTTAAGTGCAATTATTTTCAAGTGCTGATAAAATTTTACATAAATCTTATCAATTTTTATATCATAATCATATTTTCTTTCATATCTTTTAACAAAAATCAGGAAAACCAGGCCCAACCAGAGGCATACAGTTCACAGAGATCTGACAGGGTGAAGGTCAGGTAGCAACTGCAATTTAGGAAACAAATCTACTAAGATGTCAGAAAAAATTTAAAGTATTTTAGGATAGAAAATGCACTACTTGAACTTAAGTTGACATTTAGTCTGCACTGAATTGTCAGATGTGAGGGAAATATGTAAAAGCTGAAGCAGGAGACAATGAAGTCCTTCTGTAACTCATATCTTACTGCTTCCTGGTTATCAAAAAAGACAACCAATCAATCACTCAACCGAACACACAAACAGGTGAACCTGGTGAATAATTCTGTCCCTTAAAAGTCATTCATAATAAAAAGATAGAAAAGGTAGAGTAGACTTTCTCCTTTATAAATATATTCTTAGATAGTCCTGGGAGATGGCTCAGTGGGTAAAGCACTTGCCTTGTAGTTGTGATGATCCCTATTACCCACATTGATGCTGGTTGGTGGCCTGCCTGCAATTCCAGCACTTTGGAGTTCCTGGGCAATAATGGATACCTAGATCAGCTTAGTATGTTTGTCCTTGTTTAAACTAAAATTAACAGGGAAGGGAAGTCATAGTGGTTGGCATGACCAGAGGATGTGAGATAGGAGCCAGGCCAACTGTCAAGAAGAGTCTCGTGAAGATCTTGGTGTAAAGGGGTGATGCCCATATGCCAGTAGTCCAAAGCACAGAAAACTAGTTCTCTTTTCCATCTTGATTAGCCTTCCTAGGCATCGGTCTCTCAGCATTCTGCAGGCTACAGAAGTGTTTCAGATGATGGCTGTCTCAGGGATCTCCACCAGCTTACCACCTCCTGTAGGAACAATGGGGGAAAGGTAAGAGGCTTTTAAAACCCTTTCCCTAGTTTTTATGATTGTTCTTAGTCTGTGGCCATATAACTACACCTTGAGATGGAGAATCCAAGAACTTCCAAGTGTTCCTGAAGACGCAGGAAATAGTAAAGTCATTCTTTAGCAGTGTGGGCTGACAGACTTGATCTTGGATGGAGGCAGTGCCCACTATTGGTAATTTCTCCTCATTCTGCTCTCTTCTCAGCTATTCAAATCTTCTGTTATTGTGAACATTCTGCTCCTTTCCTTGGCTAGGCATGCATGTGGGAACAGGCACTGTCTCAAAAGGCACAGTTCTGTCACAAACTCAGTCCCTGTGTGTAACTGAAATGGAAAGTTCCCATTTCTTTGTATATTTTTCCCATAGAATTTGATGGTCTAAAAAATGTGTGACTGAGAAGAATGGAGTTAAGTATAAATTATCAGTAATATACATATTTAGAGAAAGTTAAACCCCAGTTCAACCCAGGAAGAGAACATAGAGTGGACTTGGATCAACAGTAATAGTCACCTGAGCCAGGAGCTGGGTGTTGCCATGGATGTACGTGGAGTTGTGCACCCCAAGACATACAACTAATTTTATTCATTGATTTTGTTATTTGATGGTTTTATGCCTGTATTCAATGTACTCTAAATACCCCCCACTCTCTTACCTCCATCTCCTCCTTTCTGCTTCCTCCTCCATCCCTTTTCCCAGATCATCTCTTTTGTTTTGGTTTGTAATGGAGAACAGACGATAGAAAATAGCTTAATGTTGTGTATCAGGAATGCTGTGCAGTTTGATTGGAAGTTGCTTGCTCTCAGGATTTGGAACATATCTCTGCATAGCCTCCGAGCTTTAGATATTTACTATTTTTCTGACAGGTTTCAATTTTTAAGTAAACTGGCACATGGTCCTTTAGCCCTTAACATGAACGTTCTTTATGTGTTGTTATCTTAACATTTTCACTACAGTTTCTGGTGTATTGGTGCATTTCTTGTCATGTCCATTTGAACACCTCCTTTGTCTGAATGTCCAAATCCTCCTGTAAATCAGGGGAAACCCATGTTCTAGTTCATGGAATTACTTTTTCTGTGGTTTAGTCTGCATCTCACTCTTATCATTTGCACAAAGGATTCACAGGTTAGGTCTCTAAATTGAGTCACAGACTTCCTATATTTTTTCTCTTTTTGTTTGTTTGTTTTCTCCCACAGCAAGGCCTTTTCTGGACTCTCTATGTATCTCAGACTCTCTTTGAGTTCATGGAGTTCTTCCTGCCCTAGGCTCTAGACTGCTGGTATTTTACAAGGAAGGTAACATGGATGGTAGAAGAGTCTCTATTTCCCTCCTAGAGACCGTTTCTGTCTTCAAGCCCTGTGGATGCTTCTGTGTCACAATCCCCTCTGCTTAGTTTCCACTTCTTTCCTTCTTCTTCTGTTTCCATATATTAAATATTTAACTCCCAAAGAGTGATAGACATCCAAATCATCTCATAGTCCCATGCCTAATTCTTCAAGGTCAGTGATCCTCAGCCTTCCTGATTATTTTCATCACTACTTCCTAATTAGAAGTTTGCTATTGTTATAATTGCAATGTAAATATCTGATATGTATGATATATTTTCATTGCTACAAGTTTACCTGGGGGTAACAACAAATGGCTGAGAACCACTGTTCTAGGTTCTCATTACAGCTAATAGTTGGGCATGTCCAGGTTGGAGAATGATACAAGCCACCATTAGCCATCTTTCTTCATGGGCCACTGTTTCCACCACTCTAGAGTTTCTCACTCACAAATTCATTGGCAGCGATATTTTCTTAATTTTCCACAAGTTTTGTGCTACTAAACTAGCTCTAAAATATTTGCAAAAATATTCACATATACTATTGAGTTTATGATTCATTCATTCAGTTGTTCAGTGAAAATTCCCACCTAGTGACTGTGACATTATGAAGAGATGGGCACTTGTGATGTAGGAACAGATGACAGAAATGTGCTTTGTGTTTTCAAAGGCTTTCCTGCTTGCTAGTTTAAAATATGAAATGGAGACTGAGTCACATTAGCCTGTAGGTCTGATTTCTTCCACAATGGACTTGAGATTCTCTTCCTGCCTCACATTCATGATTCTTATATTTTTCTAGTTGATATTCTTCCCCTGCTAGGACTAGGAGTAGATTTTGGTTATGCTTCTGACTAAGTTTCTCCACCAGAGAAGAACTAGTCTTTTGAAAGAAAGAAATTTGGGCTGAGAGTTCTGTTTGTTTCTGACACAGCCCAGGACACTGAGTTTCTATAATGGGACTACCAAATGCTCTCCTCATATCAGTACAGGATATATGTTGTGATAGCCTCAAAAGAAATACAAAGTAGTGTTAAATTAAGGCTTCATACTCAGTCTCTACAATTGTTTCTTTTATTAATCATGTTTGTCTTTCACACAGAGTACGATGTCCTGAGAATTAAAGATTCTACAATATGTGTATAGTAAGAAGTTTTTAGGCTAGACTTTCAAGCCTAGCCCAGAAGTTCGGACACACTCTCAGTCCCGCTTAGCCTCAAATAATCACACAAAGGCTTATATTAATTTTAATTCATGTCACCGCTTCCAGTCTTTCCCTGTGCTGGAATTAATGGTGTGAGTTACAACTCTCTGACCCTCCTAGATCGACTGTGGGTGGATCTCTTCTTTGATATTCCAGACTGGTTTTATTAAATATATAACATATCACCACATATGTGCTCATATCTTTTTTTCTTTCCAGTTCCAGCAGTGGAGATCTCCTAAGAGTGGATGCAAATACCACAGACTGGGGGACTAACACCACAGGAGTAAATGGAAGCAACCACACTGGGAACTCATTTTGTGACATGATATCCTTTATCATAACTTTGCTTTCCATCATCATTGGCCTGATTGGGATGATTGGAAATGCCATAGTGCTGTGGTTTCTGGGCTTCTGTATGCACAGGAATCCCTTCTCTGTCTACATTCTGAACCTTGCTGGGGTTGACTTTCTCTTCATGTGCTTTCAAATTATATATTGTGTTCATTATATTTTGTTCATTTTATACTCCAAGACCTTTGACACACATTCATTAACTTTAGTTGCATTAAACTTTGCTTATCTTTGTGGACTAAGCATACTCAGTGCCATTAGCATTGAAAGAAGTCTATCTGTTTTGTGGCCCATCTGGTACCGCTGCCGACGCCCAAGGCACACATCAGCTGTCATATGTTCCCTGCTTTGGTTTCTGTCCCTGCTGTTGAGTGTCCTGGAAGCGATGGCATGTGGCTTGATATTTCCAAGTTTTAACCTGTATTGGTGGTGTCGGACATTTGATTTCATCACTGCTGCATGGTTAATTGTTTTATTTGTGGTTCTCTTGGGGTCCAGTCTGGCCTTAGTGGTTACTATCTTCTGTGGCTCAAACCGGATTCCTGTGACCAGACTCTATGTGACCATTGTATGCACAGTGCTCGTCTTCCTGCTCTTTGGTCTGCCCTATGGTATCAGCTGGTTCCTCTTAGAATGGATTGAAAATTTTCAAAATCTTTTTCCTTGTGATTTTAATCTAGTCACAATATTTCTGTCCTGTTTTAACAGCTGTGCCAATCCCATCATTTACTTCCTCATTGGCCGCATTAGGAATCGTAGTTTCCAGAGGAACACTCTCAAGGTAGTTCTGCAGAGAGCCATGCAAGACACATCGGTCAAGGAAGATTGTGGAGAGGGTAATTCTTCAGGAAGTTCTAGAGAAATGAAAACATTGTGCAGCGACTGAGATCTGATTTAATCAGGCAGAAGTGGCTTTGAGAAACAACTCTGTCCCTCAGTTTGTGGCATTTTCATCACCTTGTTTAGTAGATGACCCAAAGTTAAATCAGTTGGTAAAGTAGTCAGTCTTGTGGAAATTGATTGGTACTGGACTTGTTCTACAGATACTGATTGCAGCATTTCTGGAGCTTCTTACTCAGGGCTTCATCATCTCCTTTCAATGGGACGTTTTAGAGTCTTCTGGGAGAGCTGTTGACCACTCTGAAAAATCCCTCCACTAACAGAAGATGGAGGGCAATAGAGTAAAGAGCTGCACTTTCATGTCCACTGAACTTGACAGCAGTTAAATCCACGTTATATTTTGCAAATATTTCCTTTTTAAAAAATAATCTTTTTCTCAATGTTTAAAGTATTAAGAGTCAGTTACATTTATAAACTCTCTATATTATAAAAGAATATAATTAAGGTCCTTATTAGTTTCTGTAGGTTTTAGAGAATTTATGGAGTATTGTCTTTCTTATATAAATTTCTAAGTAAACAAATCTACACTTTCTAGAGAAATCTGTATCAAACATGTATTCACCCATTGAAGTTTATATCTTCATGTTCACTGTGTCTTCCACTTTTTGCACAGGACGACTTTGGTCAGGGTTTGTATAACTAACATCCATTCACATCTAAGGAGGAGAAAGCCTCTCCTCCACTGATTCCTTACACAATGCTTACTTAACGTTTCATGGGCAAGTATTTTCTTGTTCATCTCTTGTCTTTGTCTTGATTTTCCCTCTCTATGACTGTGTAATCTTTTGTGTCAACTTTTCCAGTGAGTTTCCAATGAATATAAGTGTATTCCCTTGAAACCAAACCCGTTTCAAATTTATGCCTTTCTCAAGAGGCCCCGTAATTTATAACTTGAATTATGCTTATTTCAGTAACACATTCTATAAATATTATTCCATGTCTAAAGATGAAGTGTGTTATAATTTCAACTGAAGTTCAGTTAAGACAGCACAACATGCACAGAACAAATCAAGAAGTCAACAAACTTTTTAAAGTTCCCATGGCTACTTGACTCGGAACCCTATCAAGACACAAAACACTCTCTTATGTCTCTTAATTTGAATTTTTCTAGTCAAAACTTTTTGCTTCAAAGATCAATGCTACCCATATTTCTGTTCTAGATTAAAACTTAGAGTGTAAATTGAAAGAGTGTAAAATAATGCTTGATGTACATGTTGTTATATTTGCACAATTTAACCTGTACATTATCTCATTTAAATATTCATTTTTATCCTTTTGGCAAAAATTTCATACTTAAGAAAACTCCTGAGTACAGCTGACTATTAATAAATGATATTCCATGCTGCTTATTATTGCTGTGTTTTGAATGAGAATGGTTGCCATAGTGTTCTGTATTAGGATGTTTTACACTAATTGATGGAATGGTTTAGGCAGGATTAGGAAGGAGGTGAAGCTTTGTTGGAGGCATAACAGTACAGGTTGTTTTTAGCATTCAAATACCCAGGCCATTTCCAGCTCTACCTCTCAGACCTTTGGATTAGATGTTGGCTGTCAACGACTGCTCCAATGCTATGCCTACTTTCCTGCTGCCATGATTACTACCATGGTGGTCATGCACTCTAACTCTCCAAAACTATGATCTCCAAAATTAAATGCTTTCTTTTATAAATTGTGTTGCTCATGGTTTCTCATTATAGCAATAAAAATGTAACTGACACAGGAGTTGGATTTAGAGAATGTGCTATTGCTATAAAAGTATTGACCATGCTGCTTTTCAAGGAATGCTGAGGACTATGGGTCTCTGGACTAGAGAAGAAGTTGAATGCTGTAAGTGGGTTTTAACAGGCCATCTTTGAAGAAACTTGGATGACAGTAATATTGAGGGATTGTAGGCTATGGAGAGAAACACTATCAACAACTGTGCGAGCAACCATTCTTACGATACTTTGCAAAGATTCTAGATGCTTTCTGCTCTTGTCCTAGGAATCTTCCAGAGCCTGGAAGAGTTTGAGACTCCTTTTGTTGACAAAGGATATTAGATCTACAATGAAAAAGAATAAGGTGGACAAAAAGAAATGCAAAATGTACAATTGAAGAAAAAGAATAACCAGGAAATGTAATGTTGATGCTAATCTTGAGCTTAATGAGATGAGTAGCTTTAAGAAAGGCCCAAACATACGATAAAATAAAGGGATGGTCCTTCTGTTTGTTGTGAATGTGTATTGCTGTCATTGGTTGATAAATAATACTGTTTTGGACAATTACCTTTCAGTATAATGTTAGGCTGTTAACCTTGATCTTAACAGTTGAATAATAATGTTCCCAATAGGACAGCCACAATTTCACAATCAACTTCTCTATTGTTTCTTGCTTGCATTATTCTTCTTACTTAAACATTGCAAATAATTTTTCTTTTTTTTTTTTCAGGACACCGGCTTTAATGTTTATTTTGTTTTTAAATATGAAGCAGAAATGTAAGGTCTGAGAGGGACAGAAGAAAAGGAGCGACACCGATTTTGTTTTTTAGACATTCTCCTCCTCCAGGCAGGCCTGCAGGGTCACATCTCTAAGGTTGGAATCAGCTTCCGTTCATAAGGGGACAGTTCTTTAAACATGCACAGC
>PVIH01016109.1:0-46924 GCA_004025045.1 Sigmodon hispidus | reverse complement strand
GGAAAAAAAAAATTCAGAGGGAAAGATGAACACAAAGAAAATATAGGTGTAGCAATCTTATTTGTATGTCTACCCTTGATAAGCCATGCTTATCATTCTTATCCTCTATATAGTTATTGTTAACTCTTCCACATTTTAAATTCTTTTTACTGTGTGTTTTTTTTTTTTTAATAAATACAAAATAAAGGAAAAAAAAAAAGGAGGAGGAACTATTGGCAGTCTGCTTTCTAAGGAGGTCATGATCTGGGTATGTTTTATTTTTAGTGATTTTTTTAGTAGCATTATAGGAGAGGAAATGTATATGTAAGTCTAACTCTGATGAGGTAAGGGGGCTGTACAGATTCATAGATTTGCAAGGCTCAGCAATAGCATCTTGGATGGTGTGAGTCTGTCTGTGGTTGTCCTAGCTCTTCCTATGTAGTCTCAGGAATTATAACCAGAAGTTTAAGAGTACTCAGTGATGAAATTCTGATGGTAGCTGCAGGGTAGAACAATTTGCAAGAATGGTTTAGTAACAAAGTAGACAAAACTGGAGTGAGACAATGTTTATTAGTACTTTTTGATAATTATCTTATAAAACAAGGTTTGCATACATATTATATTGTATTTTATAGTTAAGGTCCCATAGTCCATATGAACCAAAATAATTACATTATAATGACCATATATTAAAGGCTAAGTTGACATAATCACCTTATAAGCCAGCTTATTTGTGCATGTATAGGATTTAATTTTGTAATGTTAACAAAAGTTACAGCATTCCTGGTTATCTAATATAGATTTCAACCAAAAATGTGATTTTAAGAGAAAATAACCAGCTTTTTCAAGTGGTAAGGCTTGAAATATCCATTTTTATCAATGGTATCTTCCATAGATTTAATTCCATAGAATAAAACTTGGGAGTGGAGAGTAATGTTTCTAAAATTCTTGAGAAAGCAGAGGGACAGGTTACTATCTAAATGACAATAAAATGAATGAACTCTACTCAGCTGAGTCTTATCTTCTTCCCCATAAAGCTAGATTCCTCCTCGTTTGCCCCCCAAGACTCAGTATTTCCCACAATGCCCTCCGGGTTTCCTTGACACTAAACCTTCTCATTGTCTAATTTTGTCTCTTCTTTATAAGAGCAAATGTCCACCTAGTTGATCAGTACACTAATAGGAAAATATCTGCCTTTTCTCATCATTAAACCTGTATGGTTTTGTAGTAATACCTTTAAACTTGTCAGTCTGTCCATTTTCCTCTGCCTCTTCTGGTATTACAGAAATCTAATCTTCTGCATTTTGTTGACATTTTTCAGTAGATTAATTTTTAAATTATTTCCTAGATTTCCTTCTGTTTAGTCAACACATGTTTACTGTTAAATTTGTTTGGTCAAAAATATCTAGCTAGTCAGGATACTGTGTGCTATGGAGAGAAAAATATCTAGCTACCCAATTCCAGATGCTTTAGAGATAAAACTAGGGTAAAAGTAACTGAAGTAATTGTAACTATTATCTTATGCTTTAGCTGAGCTCAAATTTGTTACCAAAAGTTGAGCTATGTTGTCAACTTATTGAGCAGAGAGACAGCATGCTACTGTTTAGGCAAGAGGTAAGAAAACCCTTTCTTCCATCCTCTGTGATTTTCTTCCCACAGTCAATTTTGTGGATGCTGAAGAAAGGGGCCTGAATTAGTCCCCCATGAAGTTGGAAGGAGGGGGAAGAAAGAGAAAGGAAGAGGAGAGGGGAGGGATGGTAGAGAACAAGCCACAGAAAGTAAAGCAGAAGGAAAGAGGAAGGAAAAGGAAAAATCCAAGATAGAGCTTGAATATGTAAATATTAAAACAAAATCAGTCTCAAATTGTGACTCAAAAGAAAGAAAATATTTAGCAACAATCTGAACTATTGTTTTGCTTTTGTTTACCCTGAGTATTGATCTATTGGCTTCTAATGATCCTGATTAATTGCTTTCAATATCATTTGGGAAAGTTATGCCAGGCCCAGAATTGTCTAGAGATTCTTGGGAATCCTCTTGAAATTTATAGACAAACCAACTAAAGTGGAAAAGAGAGCTAACGCTTTCAAGTGAAGAGTGAAATACAGTCATGCCCAGTCCTTCTGACTTTTCTATGTTTAAGTGTTATATCCTTGGAATACATTATTAGACTAACTTGACTTCATATATTTACATTTTTGTACTAATTAATATTTCCTGTAATTATCCTTCATAAATGACTATAGTTAACATTTTAAGTTGAATCACATAATTAACCACTCTATATTTTTCCACAAGACAGCCTGATGGAAAACAGATAATGCTTCACTATTTAACACTGCTCACCCAGTATATAGAGCAGATCTGTGCTAAATAAAAATTTTGATTAAATTTGATTAAAGAAGGGGAGGTGTCAATTTGTTGGTACCTGTGGGAAGGCTCGCGAGGCCTGCTGCTATTGGCCTTCAGTTAATCATTACTAAAGTCTGAAAAAGAAAGAGAGTTCATTCCTAATTTTATTTACATTATTTTTGTGCAACTTCTATGTTCATTATTTATTTCCCAAGCCTCTATTCAATGTCTTTTGGTCTGAATTGTTTTCCATTCAATATGATTTTCTCAGTGATTCAGAGATATCAGTTCAGCTTCAAACTTTATGATCAGTTCATCAATATTAGGAAGACTAACAATTTCACTTTATCTACATGTGCATGTTTATCAAGAAAACAACAATGTGTGTAGCCTTCACTTCTCACAAAAGAAGGTTTAAAATAATTTTACTTTTTTTTAGTGACATCAATACTAAGATGCAAAGAAACAGATTTTTGAATAATGCTTAAGGCTGTGGCTTTCATTGGCAGGCATATTTCCTCAAATGACTACAAGGCTTATCTGCATTTCATTGCTGACCTTTCCCAGGCTGTTGGCTTTCCATAGTCTCAGGACAGCTGGTGTAGGAAATTAAAACCTGTAGCTGTCCAAAGATTATGGTGACCATTGTTTGTAGTTATCCTAATCCCCATCAGCCTCCAGGGGATGAGATTGGAGTTTACTAGTCCAAGTTTTTTAATCATGTCTTCTTACTACACCATTTGAGATGCTCAAAGAATTTAGGATCCCAGAAGCAGGAACATTGAATGTTTAAAAAAAAATGTAGTAGCAATGGCCTTGCTCAGGAAACTAGTTAGGACCTCTTTACCATGATCTGTCAGAACAAGTCCAATATGTGTATGCTATTGTGTCACAAGGCCAGAAGCACACACAGATACTTCAAGAAATCTTGATCTTATTTTGTATTAATAAACAGAAGGTATTATGATTGAGGGTTCTACTGAGAGGGATTCTCACATATTTATTAAACAAAGACTCATGTTATGAATAGAGGAAAAATTTGGGACAAAATATGCACTTCAAATTCCAAGAATCTGCAATTAGTAATAATAATTTTTTAAAAAAGTGTCTTCACAAAAGGATTGTTAGGCAGCCTTTCACAAGAAGAAGAAACAATTACCCTGTTGTTTGGAGTACTATTAGCCATTGGATATGCTATGAGAAAACAAGCAGTCCTGGTGTTAACTTTTGGTGTGACCTATATTAAATCACTTAAGTATGAAAATCCTGAATTCTGCAAGTGGATAACATTAGGCTTATCTTCACTGTCTAACCTCACACTCAGTTCTTTCTTTGCAAGTCAAGAAGCAGCTTTGATTTGCTTAAAACATCACTATTCAATGGCCTGACTGTAGATATTTTATATCTCTTTGGACAGACTGTAAATGTTATATCAATGCATCATGCAAGGTTATAAAAGCCATGTGGTCATGTGTCAATCTTTCTTAACTTTGCTCTATTTAAAAGATCAATGTAAGTCTTTGCGTCATCATATTGTTCATGTTTGAGGTAGGAATTGTTTCTGGTAAATATTTAAGCATGTGCAGTTGTTGTTAATTGCTGCTGACCAGCTCAAGGTCTTATCTTCATGAGTTTGTGCTGAGTTACCACCAAACTAGAGTGAAAACTCCTGCCATGGGAAGAACTGTGTGTCTTCTTTTCCCTTTGTTCCTTGCCTTGTAATCCTCCCACCCTTCCTCCCCCCCTCCTTTTTCCCCTGGAAAAAGGTGAATTACTGTTTGTGCTCAACAACAGGCTGGCATTTGCAGGAAGAATTCTTAAGCAGTTCTAGCCATTGAGGAAGGTCTGGCTCTAGCCCACTGAACCTCTTGGATTGCTCTAGGTGCTCCCAACTTTCTGCAGCTTTATCTTTGATGTTAATGGTGATCTGGCCTCTGTGTGCTGCTGGGGGAGGGCAGTTAGTGCATGAGTAGTGCCAAAACTCCTCTTCTTAATCATCCAATTACCACTTGTTCCCTTGGTCCTTCGACGTGGATTCTAGACAGCCAGACAGAACGTTCACTTTTTCTCCATACCTGATGCATCCAACAAGAAATCCTACTAAGTTTGGTTCTTATTCCCTTTTACCTTACTTTTATAATCCCATTTCCAAGCACTTATGTTTCATATGATACCTAGCCAGCCTTTAATTTGAAATACGCAAAATGTGAAGGTCTAGTTCCAAAAATAGGGCTCCTACTGCAACTGGCCATTTGTAATTGACCTCTTTTGCTTCCATTTGTGTGTGTGAGAGTGTGTGTGTGTGTGTGTGTGTGTGTGTGTGTGTGACAGAGAGAGGGGGGATATTGGGTGCCCTTTCAATCACTCTCCAACATCCTCCTTTGAGATTGGGTCTCTTGATGAACCTAAGGCAAGGCTTCTGAATGTGACCTGAAAGCTCGTCAGATACTGTATATGCACCCTTCAAACCTCACAGGATGGGCTACAGGACCATGTGACCATTTTTACCCTAATAGTGTTCGTAATCTAGGTCCTCATGCCTCCATATCAGCTATCTTGTACATTGAGACCTCTTTCCAGACACCTGCTGTCAGTTCCTTCCTTAGTAAATTCCACAATGTGGAAACCCCAGAGAATGAGAAAGACATCCCAGGGAGGATTAACCATGATATTCTATTGCTGAAAGTTGAAGCAGTATTAGCCAGAACTCTTCCACTGTTATAGAACCTCATGCTTTTAAACAAGCATGAAGTAATAGAAAATAAACGCATTGATTCCAATAACAAGAGAACCCAATTTTGTTTCCTGTATCCCAAACTAGGTTTACAATCTCTAACCACACAATCAGAGTGTATTTTTCTTTATTTTCCTTATATTTCTGTTGACTTTATTCCTAGGGAGTTGCATTCTACAAATATTTTCTTCCAACAGCATGACTATTTCCAAAAAGAAAGCATTTCAGGTGCTTTTTATTCATATGCATTTCATCAACATTGGAGACAAAAACCTGCCAGTAGCTAGGAGTAGGCATTTACAAACATAAAGTGAGTGATAGTATCAATCCTACAAAATCTATTGAGCTTATAAATATAAAAGGTTGTCTGTTCCAAGGAAAATAGGATAATCACTTCAAAACCAGAAAGTCTTCATACATAAGCAAAAATAATAGATGTGTATCATGAAAATATCCCAACATGTCCCATTTTCAACTTTCAAAAGAAGTTTATCCATAGCAACAGAAACCTGGGAATTTCTACTCTAGGTATCCACAGATATTCCAATTGGACTACAGTAATGATAGCCCCCAGCTTTAAACCTTACATTCCTCACAAATCAATCCCTTCACCTCTCTTGGTCCCTAATTAAAGTGGTCATGGAAGCACTTAGATGCTTTCTTTCCTCCGGTAACTAATCAGGCTGGCCTCCACCAAGTCTTCTGTCCAGATTGTTCATCCACAGAGACCCAAAGATCTATCATTTCACCTGTTCCAGGTTGAAGTATCCATGGAAACCTTGACTCCTAATGTCTGGTATTTGGCAGACTCTTGTACTCATAGGGCAATTTATTGCTAGGTTGCCTTGAAACCAGCTCTTGAACATGTGATCTAGATCCAGCTAATTTTGTTAGTAATAACGCCACATCTAATTGCATCTTGGCTGATCTCAGTAACAATCTGAAATACTCATTTTAAAGAAAAACATGTAATCTTAGCTAAATAAGCTGTTGAGATTGAGGAGCTAAAATCTTATACAAGTAGGGGAACAGAATAATTACTTTGTTCTCACGTGTGTATGTATATACAACTACTGTGTCATGAATAATTATTACTACATATAGCATAATGCATGTATATGTCTATAAAGAAAGCTATTATAATCATGAACCTTTACATGTCTGTTTATGTGCCTATACATGAAGAAATAGTCCTTTCCTTTAGGCTAGAACTAGAGATCTCTGATGTCGGCATGCTTTGTTCTTTAGCAGCCCTGTTTTCCCCAGACCTTGTATTTTATTTTTGTCCTTCTGGTGTGTGAGGGCAGACCTTAGCAGAAAGTCAGCTGTCTTAAATATGGCAGGTCATCCATCAATTTCTCCCCAGGCTGTCAGAACTCCTTTTAATACTGCTTGTAATTTTCCAGGGGAGGTTTACAAAAGCCACAAACAGAATTTTAATGCTGTAAAATACTTTTCGAGACGGTAAATATATTTCCTTTTACATGAAAAGAAGCTGCATGTCAGCTGGTCTCTGGGAAGATGAAGACACGTCCCCAGTTAAAGTTTATTGTCTTTAATTCTCCATGAATCAAGTCCTTTGCATCATTATTGTGGAATGTGCAGTCAGAGCTTAGACACTGTCCTCTGTGCAGTCACAGATTAGGTACTTTTCACTGGCCAGTGACAAGTTGAACACTGTTCTTTGTATACTTGTCATAGATGAGCACTCTTTTCTATATAGTCATGCTTTAAGTAGAGCATATATTTCTTATTATTACATATTAGATTCTTGAAAGTCTTTTTCTCTTTTTCTAAAACCAAAAAATATTAATTGCTTCCATAATTGTAAAATATTGACCCAATGAATCTGAAAATGCTTTGATTATGCATTCCAATGCATTAGCTGAAAAAACTAATGACAAAATTAATAGCTATCACAACCCCCATTGAGAAGAAAATTTACACTCCAGGAAGCATACTGACAGAAGCTGGACTGCATGGCCCTAAATATGAAGACAGTAATGATTTTTCAAAATAACGAGATGAAATAGACTCTAAGATCTTTCAATTCAGCTAACAAATAAATATCAGACGTTAAATAAGGTTGTGTTACAAATTAGTATGGTAAATGAGCTTTCATTTTAATGTTTTATGATAATGCTCCATATTTCTGTCAAAGATGTGAATACTTAGTAAAATAAAGATTTGTAGAAATGCTTCCTAGGAATTTTTTGCACAATTTGTAGATGAGAGAGCAACACCCATATTTCATTTGTGAATTTAATTTAGTAAGAAAATGCTTATAAAACCTTTTATATGGTTGAGTTATAAGAATGAAAATGAGCTGGTCATGGCAGTTTACACCTCTGAGAAGTGCTATTTGAAGAATAAAGGGAATATCTACCTCTCATACCCTGGGAGAAGTGTGAGATATGGGTAAAAATAATGCACTAATTCAGATAGAAAGGTTTTACCTGCAGGGAGCTGACAGGCACATTAAGAATAGGAATTATATGTTCGGGAAAGCAATGCATGCACATCATTAGTAGCTATAGTGTTGACTACAGAGGGTCAGCAGCAGATACCTTCAGATGTTATTGGTTCTGCTCCTGGAGATGGAGTGTGAAGAGAAGGCTGGTTCAAGAGAAGATTGACAGGGATGGAAAGTTTTTTAAGAAGCAACTTCATATACCTATTATTACCTTTTTACAATTTATTAGTGTTTGTATCATAATATGTTATTTCTTCATTTAGTAAAACATATCCAACATAATATTCAATGTTCCTGAACATGGACATGATAATACATCCTACTGTGTTGTATTATCTAATAATAGAAATCTACCTCCCGCATCTTACAGATGAGAATCAAACTTCTTGCTCATGTCAAAATTCACAAGTTATATATATATTGAGATGAGCTCATCATGTGCACTATGTGTATAAAGAAATAAAAAGTTTCAAGTAATTTTGCTTTCAAAATGTTATGAGCAAGCTTATTGTCTTCATTTTTTTATTGTTCCTATTTTAAGGTGAGAACATGGTCTCAGTGATACTAAGTAATTTCATTGTATGACTTAGTCACTGGAAGAATATGGAATGGAACTCAGGCCTCTGGATTTCAGAGATCATTCACTGAGCAAGATGTCTTCCTATTTGTATCTCAGTAGGTCAGGCTGTTCGAACTAATCCAGCCTGTGTTCTCATCTTCTTCCACAGAGGATGAGACACAGATAATGTGAGCAGGCTGACAAATCCTTCCAGTGAATATCTGTTGTCAGGTACTCTGACATGACCAGAATCCAGAAGTGAAACAGGTGTCACAGACTTGAACAGTCTCAGATTGCTGCTTTCGGATAGACTTGTCAAGAATGCTTGCTGCATGCTGGCATGTTTTGTGCCCAGCCACTGAGGCGGGCCATTCTTTTCACCTGGGGAGTGATCAAGCAACTGGCCTAAGGAAGCAACAAATGGAAGAAGTTTCTCAGGCCACACAAGGTCTCTTTCAGCAGTTAGAAACTGTCAAGTGTGCAGCCATTCGAATCTGCATGAATATTCCGAGTCCAAGAGGAAAAGGACAACTACAGGATACAGTTTTTAAAAAACACCTTTGGATTTTATAACAGAAATCCCATATCTAGATATCTAGCATCAACAGTTCTCCCAGAAAGTGGAATCCTTTACTTTTAGAAATTCTTGGCACATTTCTCCTGGTTTTCTTTTCATGTAAATGCACTTGCAGCAGGCACCTTATCATCTGCTCTGTTGTCTCTGTGTAAAGTGGAAAATGAAGTGGCATAAACATAACCTCAGGTGCCAACTCCAATGCTAAAGAAGTGTAGGATTTGGAAATTTGGACATCTTGCTCTTTTAGTTTATCTAAGTCATATAAGGTGGACTTAAGCATGACATACAGGGGAAAATCTCAGAAATTCAAAATTTCTTATCATTAAGTAAGAAAAAAGAAGAAAAATTATTTCTAAGAGGTTTGACTGACTTCTGTTTAATAAAGGAATATAAATGTTAAGAAAGTATTTGTATATTTCCAATAAAATGATATAATAATAAAACTAAAAAAAAGAATCCTGACAAACTGTAATTTTACGGAGAGATGGTTGATCATGTACTTGCTTGTAGAAACTGTGTAGTCACAGCAAACATGTGGCAAACAAGAGAAATGTCTTAGTGATTCGAGTGTGATCCTGAAGGTATTGTAACTGAATGCAGCCCTTCATCCTTTTGCATGGAGTTCTTTATGGAACCAGAACATAATGTGACGGGGAGGATATAAGATATAAGAGCTTGGCTCATGTGATCCTGAAGACTGAGAAGTCTCTGTCAGTCTTCTTTTAAAAACTGGACATTCTAGAAAGTCAGAATATAATTCCTGTCCAGAGCTAAAGACTTTAAGCCAAGGGAGTTGGTAGTGGCTTGAGTTCAAATCCTGCAAAGCAGGAATGCGGATGTCTTAAAGTAGGAGAGCTTGGATGCTTTCTCTCTCAATCTGGAAAAACATCTATCTACTCTGTCTTGTCACTTAATTCAGGCTTTTAATTGATGAAATGGTTTCCCAAGTCAAATCTACTGATTTGAATGCTAATCCCCTCTTGGAAAAAAATCCCTTACAGAAACATCCAAGAATAGTATTTGCTATTTGAGCATTCTGTAGTCCAGTCTAGTTGACACATAATTGCAACAGAATTCCAGAACCTTTAAATACCATCAGTGTAACTGATGCTTTTTGCTCTTGTGGGGTCTAAATTACTCCAGTGTGTATTTATTAAAACATTTGGAGATTGTTGGAAGTTATCGATCATGTTATTATATAATATTTTGTAATTTATATTAGTCTTCTGAAAGAAATGCTATTATTTACTATTATTTGGCTTATTTTAAAGAAGAGAGACTTGACATTTTAGAAGTAACATTATTTAGTCAAATATGGGCTTCCCTATATCCATAGCTACAAAGATAATGACATTATTTTATGTGATTATTAAATGTTCTCCATAATATTTCTGAAAATGATGAATCACAGCATTAATTAATTAATTGGAACTCAAAATATTTACATTAATTTAATAAAATTTCTAGTCAGAAGAAGAATTGATTTTATTAAACAAAGGAATGTACAAGTATGTTGAGGAATCTCATTTTGGCTACTGGCCATATTGATGAAAGTGAAAACTTCCAAAGGATTTCTCATCTGAAGGCTGTGTTTGTGATTTTATACTTGAACAATGAGGCAAGACTTGAAGACATTTGTGTGAAACTTATAAAAACTGTGAGAATGACTCTATGTATTGAACAGACAAAGACTGTAATAGGGAGAAAATGCCAATGAAGAAAATAAACAATAAAGAGCACAGGCAGAATAATAGGCATATAATAATTATAACAAGAGTGAGTGAATATTAAGGTATCAGGAAACTTAGACACAATATTGATTATGATAACAAGAAAGAGCTTATAAAATTAATAACTATGGAGACTGTTAACTCAATGGGGAGTTTTGTATATAGTAAAGTATCATAGAAGCATGTGAAAATTGTAAGAATGGATGTCACACTTTTGCAAGACAATGCTTTTGCAAGTCCTCTTAAGATGAGAGCAATAACACAGACTGTTAGTATCGATATTCAAACCGGAACTGACTGAGGGAAACCAGTATGATATGCAACATATTTTGTTTTGAAATTGGGCATTTTTCTCCATCACATTTCCAGCCTCGTCCTTTCTGTTTGTAACTTCAAAGATATGATATATATTCCTGATTAATCAGCATTTTATGTGAATGGGATGATAGGTATATGAAAATAACCAGAACTGAATTCAAATAAAATGTATGCTTCTTTTTAATTGTAGTAAAGCTATCAGAGACATGGATGAAAATGTTGAATGCAGAGGGTACCTAACAGTGCAGAAATAAAGTAGATATCAAAGATATTTGGAACCTAGATGGAGGTTCTACACTTGATAGAAATCAGCAGCCTCCCTTTCTCCACGGCTGAATGAAAGGCATAAGACAAGATATACAATAACACAGATGAACTTTCAGGTGCCAGTCTGCAGTCTTAGAGCTATTAGTTTTGGATTCTTTTATTTCTTCACTAAGGTGAAATAAGAGGGTAAGGATCTGCTGAAAATGAGAATGAGGTCAGAGATATAAGACACGAAGTACAGATTCTGAAAAACTAAGTGAGACATAGTAAGGGATTCTGGCTAGTTACAAGTAAAATGATTGACAGGAGCATCAATGGCTTTGCTGAACTTGAGCCTTAAATTTATAGTGGTGTCAGCAGGCACAGGCATACAGCTCATTCAAAATATTCTCAAATCTCTGTGTATAAGGTCACATAATGAGCAGGAGTTCATTCTCATCTTCCATACATTCCAGGATTAAAAGCACCAAACTTGCTTGGTTCAATTTCATACTTTTCCACAGCATGCCTTTTCTAAATGTGACCCCAAATGATACACATGCCAATAGTGAGCATGAAGAATGTATGATAGAATCCTAGAGCTTTCCTTTGAACCTGTGAGGGTCATCTGACACTTTGATCTGTAGATTCTACTCAAGGAAGTATGGTAACCCTGCATTTCTTACATGCTGTCCAGGGATTTTTGCAGTCACATCTCTGTTACCAAGGTTTATGTGAATATGTATTTGTGGTTCTTGAAATTGATTGCACACACTTTTTATTGAAAATAACTTAAAAGCATCAATTCAAATACAATCACAGCTTCTGAATTTCATAATTTACTGGAGTGGCAGTCATAAAAGTAGGTTGGTTTCTCTTTGGTCATCTTTCTAATGACTTACTCATTCATTCAAGGAAGAGATGGTAAAGATTCTCATTTTTCATGATTCTATTTGCAAAGTACTGAGGTTTTATAGGAAACAGGATGTGCTTTGTTCTCTTGTCTTGTGTTCTGCAGGGTGTAGGCATTATGCAGTCATACAATTTATTACTTCATTATATTAGTTATATGTGCTATGAGTAGTATAATTTTCTTCTCTATATTTTGTGTAATACAAATTTATTAATGTAATAAATTAACCATTAAAATATTTTTGATACTTTGGAATAAATTCTGGAAACCCTTAGAAAACTGACCTATTCATATTAATTCACTGAAGGTTTCAACAAACCATTGATTTAATATGTATCAAATGTATGCACTTAATTATTAAATGTATACATTTAATATATTGATATAAAGAAATATCATAGCACATATGCACATGTATGCATATATATTTTTATATATATTACTACATTTGGAGCACATATGCTGACTAAGTCTATCCATCTATAATTTTAGCAGTACTTTTTAAAAAATCTTTAGAGGAAAATTACAAAGAAAAAGCTAGACATCATCACTGTTAGCAAAATATTTAGCATTAACCTTCACTTCTCCCCCTTTGTAGCAACTATTGGCTGCCATGGCAACCTTTCCCTAGCACTGCACAGTTCTTTTAGATGAAAAGCACAAGGCCTTGGAGACTTCAAATGTCTTCTTACAAAGCAGTCCCAAACCTTTACCCTGGAGCCATTACCATCCTGGGTCTCAGAAGCCTTGGCTACTCAGTTTAATTTATTATGTCCTGCTTCAATCAATACTACTGTGGAGCACCAGGAGAGAGAAAACCCACTGCATCTTGTTGTACAGTGTGTATATTCACAAAAAATAACAAGAATTCTTTGTTTTAATTTTTCAGTGGGATTCCAGGAAGTTTCAGAATGTGCTAAGTAGCCTAGGCACACATGCTAATTTGTGGTGTTCTTCTTCCTTCCTTTCCTAGTGCTCAACAAAAGTCATATTTTTACTTCTTCATTCCGCATTGCTAGTGGTTTTCCCTGACTTACCCACCTAGATAAATGCTGCTTTCAATTTAGGTCCCAGACTGAGGCTCTATTTTTTGTTTTTAGAAAGAGTGAGATTCACTAACATGAAGTTGGAGGACACACTTGTAGATGACATCACAGTTCCCTGGGCTCAAGGTAGTCAGTGATCTTAAGTTTTCCCTTAGTTTTCCAAGTGGAACATGGTTGAAAAATAATCTCCTCTATCAGATGGGATCCTAGCTGTAGTCACACAGCTTAGGAGCTATGGTGTCATTCTGTAAGTATGTCCTGTTTACAAGTGTCATTCACAAGGCTGGGCTGAGGTACAGTGGTGACTAAGACAACAATAAAAAGATCCTACAGGTATTACTAGGCTTCTATGTTTCACAGAAGGACAGAAAATAAGCATACTAATAAATTTGTAAAGTTATCTTTGAAAGCAACCAAGAAGAAATGAGGCAGAGGAATGGGGTAATACTTCAGGAATGCTCAAAAAGACTCTTGAGAAAATGAGATGTTCACTTAGGTGACATGAAAAAATCAGCCAATAGGGAAGCTTAGAAAAGCACATGCCAACCAGGACACCTGAGACACACGGTGGCAGGAGGATCATTCTGGGCCTGGAATCTGTGATGGGAGTAAAGGAGGGAAGAATAGTGGGACTCAAGGCTTGATGTGGGGAGGAAGTACTTGTACAGCTTTGCTGGTCATTGTGTGTAGCAAGCTTACTTTCTGATTATCTTTGGATCACCAGCCTCCAAATATGAACACAGAGACTTATTATTATTTATGAAAGCTTAGGCTTATCCCACTAGCTCTTAAATTTAGCCTGCTTTTATTAATCTACACTGTGCCTCATGGCTTTTTCATTTCCTCAGTATGGCTTGTCCAACTTGTTCTGAGTCTGCTGGCAAAAATCAGAAGCCTACATTCCTCCTCCCAGTTTCTCTCTTCTCTCTGCCTGCAAGTCTGCCTGTTCTCTCCTGCCTGTCCATTGAGCTTTGCCATAGGCAGAGACACAGCCATACATAGTAAACAAATATTCTGCAACAATGGTGAGAGCTAGGAAAACTTTCCACAGGGCAAAAAATGCAACCCAAAGATGAAGAGTATTTCTGCTGACATTCAAAAATATCAGAAAATTACAGTGTTATTTATTGTGTGTGCACATTATGCCAACAAGCCTGCACACTGCTTTCTGGATCCTTCTACCATATCTATGAGTAGGTTTCTGTAAATAAGTAAACAGAAACACAAGCCGCCTAAGCAACTTTTCAAGAAACTGTGTATCCAAAATCTTGTGGACAAAAAGTATGCTTTTTCAGAACAAGTAGACCTTTTCCATAACTCCTTTCTAAAAAGGAACTTTAGCAACTAAGACTTTAGTATTGATTCAGATCCTGGAACCAAGTCTTCCTTCAAAGACACTTAGGAACAAGCAAACAATTTGTGGGATCATTTGCTTATGGATATCAAGCTTCAAGGAAGAATAAAAGTGGTTTAGATGTAGTAGAAAAATATCAAAACAAAGATCTCAGATGAAATTAAGCAAATGAATCAGGTTAAATTATCCAAATAATTTTTATTGGAACTGGTCATACAAATCTACAAGGCCACTGAACTCATCAAAAGGAAGGGCTGGTGAGATGGCTCAGTGCTTAAGAGCACTTGATGCTCTTTCAGAGGACCCAGGCTGGGGTTCCAGTGCACACATGGTGCCACACAATGAACTAAAACTCTAATTCTAGGGTATGTAACATGTTCTTCTGGTCTCCACAGTCACCAGTCACACTCATGATGCACATACGCCCATGTAGTCAAAGCACTAATACATATAAGGTAAAACAAATTTGTGAAAACTTGGATGTTAACTAAAGAAAATAGAAAAATCTATGTTTTGGGCTGGTTTGTTTCAAACCAAAACATGAGATGTTTTAGTTCCTACTTATTTAGAAAAGTATGATTACATTGATGATATAAGATTATAAGGAAAAATTTAATATCTCCATGAATGAAAGTGGAGGGAAACAGACAAAACATTTAGATATAATGTTCCAGAGATCACTCCAAAAATTAAACATTGTATCCATTGCAACTCTGTGGGATGGGCTTCACCCAGGAGATACTTTGCTAGCAGCGCTTCTGCTCGGAGAAAATGGACCACCCTTCTGAGGATGGTCTCTCCTCATTGCAATAGTTGGAACCAGTTTCCTTTTCTGCTATTAAGAGTTATAAAGCTTACTAGGCACTACCATTACCATAATAACCTTCACTACCATTTAATTTATTACATTCTATTTTACATTTACTAAGCTGATATAAAAAGTAAAACAGATGTAAAGAGCTAGAGAGAGCCTAGAGTCAGCAGATCTGTTCCCGTGTGCACCAGCAGCTGGTCCGTCTGGCACCAGCCCTGCTCCCTGAACAGCAGTGATCTGTCTGCCTCCCAGCTGCGTGCCAACGCCTTTTCTAGCTGATGGAGCATGGCTCCACTAGGTTATTGAAGTCTTCTATTACTTATATGAAACAATTTACTCTTTTATTTCCCCAGCCATCTCCCCGAGGCTTCCTGGTGGCACATTAGGTCTTATACCTTTTCTTTGTGACTGAGGAGATGCTCCTTGACACACTAGTTCACCAAGGCTTGCCCCCGCCCCCAGCCCTCAAAACACACCATTTATTCTCCTCGCCAGTACTGTTGTCTGAAAATTTAATTGTAAGACAAAATATTCTTTCCTCTAGCAGATGTTGGATCAGGAAAGTGCCTCTATGTTCTTTCTATCTAAACAGGGAAGCTGTGACTTGCCTATTCGTGGGTTCTGATCAAGGCTGACAATTCCCAAATTACAAGTTCCCTAAGTGTTATTTTCAGTAACACTCTGGCCATAATTACTGCCTTCATGCTGCCCACACTTAATAAGTATAGAAACTCAATATTTGGTGGAATGTTTTTCTTCAGGTATATTGGGAAATACATTCTCCGATTTATTTATAACTCCTACATTTAAAGCTTGAAGGAAAGGATGATGAATGCATGATTTCATAATTTTGATAAAAGAACGTGACTAAAACAAAAAAGTTTAAAGTGTGTCTTCACTTTAATTTTTTTTGTAAAAGTGAGCTTTTCAGGTCACTGATATAATTAAAATTTTTAAGGAATGAATAAGTAAAGATACATATATTAATGTTTAATTTCCATTTAGATTTTACTATAATGAATGTAGAAATTATCATGAGACTCAATTAGATCACTCAGAATTCATCTTCTAGTAACTAATCAAAAGGTGAATGCTTGTTTGTTAGTGGTAGGCATACCAATTCTGCCTCACTGGCTAATAGGTTAAAACTGTGAAAGTTTGAGTTTACTTTATTCTATACAAACATATAGTCCCATTTATGGTGCTGCCTTGCTGTGTCTGAGTCTAATAAGAATCTGGTGTGTAGAATGTGTTTTCTTTTTTTTTTATTTTAAATGAACTTGAGTTTTGCAATAGACTTTTAAAAATTTTTATGAACTAAATGTTTATGAATCTAAAATTGTAAATAAATAAAATATACTCAATACTAAAGGTTGAGGAATATTATTTCAACTAGGCAAAAATGTGTTACATTTGTTTATGCTGCATTTGTTTAATTATGTAAAGATGTGTTGCTTTGCCTTTCTAAGACACTTGATTGGTCTAATTAAAGGCTGAACAGCCAACAGCTAGGCAGTAGAGGAATAGGCAGGGCTGGCAGGCAGAGGGAATAAGTAAAGAGGAAAAAAGGGGAGAAGAGAATGAGAGAGAAAGAGAGGAAGGTGCCTTGGGGTCAGACAACATGTCAGTCACCAGACGGACATGGAGGAAGCCGGAAAAGTAGGCCATACATAAGGAAAGAAAAGTATAAAAAGATCCAAGACAAAACATATAGAAACAGGTTAAATAGAGTTATAAGAGCTAGTGAGATGCACATAAGATAAGGCAGACTACTTACAATTAATAATAAGTCTCTGTGCCATCATTTGGGAGCTGGTTGGTGGCCCATCAGAAGTCCTGTTGGAACTGAAAGCTTAAAATTTCACAGAAAGCTTCATCACTTCCATTTTGAATGCCAGTTTTAACTAAACGGAAGTTCTTTTAATTGTTCAGCTTTTTGGTTCTGGTTTATTTTGTTGTGTGAGGTATTTATTTACATTTGACTTACAAATGAATTTTGAGGTTGTAATGGTTTACTTGTAATGCTTACATTTTTATAAATATGAAACATCTCATAAATATGTTTAGAGAATGTATATATGGATATATTTTGATAACCCATATATACATAAATTTAAATTAATGGGCATAAAAAGTATCAGTTTAACTACAGACTCCTCTATTGCATTTTGACTCTCTTCTGCCTGAATTGCCTTATTTACTAGTAGAAATAACTTTTATACACCTTACTCAAAAATACTTTCAATGAATTAATAACAATATAAAATCATTCAGAGTGAGTTTTGTATCAGGGCACTAATGACCACATCTTTTTCTCATTTTTTGAAGTACCACTCCAAAAATGAATCACAACTACACTAGGTGCTGATTTTTATCTAGGCTCTGTCACTGTTCAGTATTATACTATATGTCTAGTGCTTAAGACATGTGCTATGGAGGTAATTTGTTGAGTAGATACTTCAGTCATTACACTCACTTGTTTATACTGCTTCAAAACACGAATACACTGATATGAATATCATATGAGCATAGGTGTAGATAATCCTATACATTTTAATATGTTACATTTCACTTCACAATTCATTTCCAAAATGTTTTGTAATTTTCATGGAATTTCACTTTCATCTACATGGAGATATATTTTCCACAAACACTTGAATATTTTTTTAGTCATTTTTTTCTATTGATTTCTAGCTCAATTCCATTTATTTGGAAATATGCTGTGATGTTTATTCAGTGTAGTATTTTCCAACCTAGTTTATCATGGAATCTGATGTTTACTTTAAAATAATACAACTATTCAAGGCATCAAGGATAGCATCAAATACTTAAAAGTTTTGTAAACTATTTTCATTGCTTTGTTCAAGTTTATATTCTTACCATTTCTGCCTTATTCATTTAAATGCCAAGAGCTGTATGTTAAGAATCTGAAGTAATATTGTAGATTTTAGTAATGTCAGCCTTTTCTTCTTATAAATTGAAGTTACTTTTTAGTTGAAGCAAGTTTATACATGCATTATCTTTCCAGTGGATTGATTTTATCATTAGAAAACATTTCCCTTATATTTTAATAATACTGTTTTACATAGTGTTCACTTTATCTTATATTTATTTAATTATATCAGCTTTTTAACAGAAATTTAAATCTCATTCATTGCAATGTGTTGCACATGCAGAAGATTAAAGAAAACAGTAAATATGTTCACAAAATGTATTTGATATTGTAAATCTAAAATTTAATATGAAGCCCCATGGCTTTCATTCCAGATGTCTATTCTAATTGTATAAAAGATGTTCATTTAATTGTAAACACTTTGAGTGTAGTTAATTTCGGTGTGTGATGTTTTGTTAATTGGCAAGCCTTTTTAAATAATAAAGTTTATATTAAAAAAAAGAAAACAGAAGGCACAGGTATTTCAGGTACTGCACCCCTGGCAGGAGTATATGCCTAAAGAGAACAGTTAAGGATAGAAAGAAAGGCTCTCCTGTGCCTGGGAGTTAGGGAGAGGGGCTCTCCTGTTTGTAAGGTGTAGAGAGAGGCTGTCCTGTGTGTAAGGTGTGGAGAGGGCGGTTCTGTGTGTAAGGTGTGGAGAGAGGGTTCTCCTGTGTGTAAGGTGTGGAGAGGCTCTCCTGTGTGTAAGGTGTTGAGAGGGCTGTCCTGTGTGTAAGATGTGAAGAGGGATTTCCTGTTCTTAGTGTCCAAGATTGTGATAATAAGCTTACAGCATCTGAAGTTTACTTATTAATCATTTGTAAAAATCAACTTAATTTTCAAAAAAATAATTGTTTAAAACTTTGAAAGCATAACTGCCTCATTTCCTCCTTCCCTTTCCTTTCTGAAAACATTCCTCTGTTCTCTTTGCAAATTCTTGAGTTCAGGCCTTCTGGGCTTTGCCTTTGTCCATTTTAGCATGACTGTCTAAACATTATCTAAAATTTTGATAGATTATTTTTACGTCAAGTTTCAAATTGTAAAGATGACAAGCAAAGAAAGAACAGGGAAACTTTTGGGGACAAGGCAAGTAGCATCATAGAGTAAATTTAAGTGGGCAGTCTGTGGCTGCAGGCTGCTGAAGACAGGAGTAATGAGAAGCAGCGCATGGTGGACTCTTCAGTGCTATTAATTCCATAGATGCAACATGCAGACATAGTCCCTGGGAATCTCTCATTAGCACAATGCCTTCCATGACTCTTACCTTGAAAACCTACTTAGTCCTATGAGTCAGAGCAGCAGCCTCTGTCTTCCCTACCTGTTGAAGCTGCATTAGCTACCTTGGGACATCACCTACTCCAATGTCAAATAGTACAAGCAGTGGAAAGTCATCACCTTGCAGAAGCCTAACGCCTCTCAGCTACGTCACCTTATGTTCAAATACAATCCCAGAATTCTCTTACTCTAGCAGTAAAGATAAATTCTCAGATGATGGTGAATTTCACTGTGGCTCATCCCCAACATGTTTAAAAGGTTCTTCTGGCTCTGCCTTCATCTTCACACATCGCAGTTCAAAAATAGCCTATAGCACCTAGCCAACTCAGAATCACTGAATTCCTCCATGTTCAAAAGAACAGATGATAATGTTCTTTTTTTCATTTACATGTCGATAGAAATGAAAATGAGTGAGTGGGGCCAGGGGGAGAACTCTATCATACACAAGCTGGGCTCTAAATGGACCTTAAAGCAGTTCTTCAAACACTTATTCTTTAAAGAAGATATCTATATCTATATCTATCTATATCTATCTATCTATCTATATACAGAGAGAGAGCGAGAGCGAGAGAGAGAGAGAGAGAGAGAGAGAGAGAGAGAGAGAGAGAGAGAGTTTTTGCATGTCTAGGTCTATTCCAGAGGTTTGCAGGGATTTAATGGTTTGAGTTGTGAAAAGGTAGTTAGGGCAAATGTTCAGGGGAAATGGGCTGGTGGCCCAAAGACATTCAGTCTTGTTTTACATGAGATCTTTCCATGTCACTGGAAGTTGTCCAATGATACAAAAGAGAACAGAGCTAGCTACAAAAGGGACAGTTCCTTGGGTTTCTTTGAACAATGTAACATTTATAAATGAGCAAGTTCCCATCATCTATCATCTCAGCCTTTTATGTTTAGAGTTTCAAACAGGAAGATACAATTCAATGCTCAGATCTGGTCTAAAACAGCCCCATGTCTTATGTCTAGTCTACATTTCATTCTTATATTCCTCAGTGGCTATGGAAAGTCTATCTTGATAATGTCCTAAATAAAATGAGAGTAGAATGCAATGTTAACCGTTCCTAAACAAGTTATAGTGTAAACATCATCTTCAACCCTAAACCTTTCTATGGAGGCAAGAAGCATAGATTACTAAAGAGATTATTTTCTCCAGATGACATGATGTCTTTTTGATCAGTTGAAGAATAATAGAAGGACACAATGTATCTGATTTTCACATATTAAGAAGTGTCTGTAATCAAGAAAGAAGTGAGAAATTTGGAATCAGATGGTTATGAGTCCTGCTGCCTTTGGAAGGATGTCACTTTAAAAACACAAACCATTTGTGTAGCAAGTGCAGCAGAACACAAACTTGAAGAAAACAAAGTGCAGAAACCCAAGAAAGGAAGGAAAAGGGGGACTCAGTGAAAAATGGGGCCATTCCATGAAGATGACGAACTCTGGGTTTATGATGAATCAGTACAGGAACATTCGGTGAGGAAGGGTTAGTCTGACAACCCAGTTCACACCTGGTGACCAGGCCAATAGGCATAATTAAGCAGCAACTAATCTTTCAGGACAGTGTTTCGGAATTCCTTTTATGTCGTAGTGTTTCCTAGTTCCGGGATACTGAACATTGAGACCCAGATGAACAATAAAAGGGGAAAATGTATCCCTTTTCTCCTTTGAAGCAGTTACCATCTGACTTTGGTTCTAAGAAAAATCTCATATTTTTAAACAAGCAACGCCTGCCATTTCCAAATCTCATACTTTGACAAACAGTTATAAAGCCAAGTCTCAGAACTGAGTATTCTATTTCTGCTGTTCAGGCATAATAGAACTTTCATTTCCTATCCACATAACTTTGATTCTACACACACACACACATACACACACACACACTTGATGACAGAGTTTTCAGAAGTACTTCTATTTGTAATATTGTTTCCTTATACTTTTAGAAAATTAGTGCAATGTATTAAAACCAAGTGTTAGGAACCTTCATGATTCCACCTATAAATTTACTTTGAAATTAGATAGTATTTAAACCTGGATTATAGCTTAATTATATGCAGTGCTTTTTAAGGCTTAATAAAGTAAAATAATTTAAAACAATAAATTTTAAAATTTATTAAAAATTAAAAAAAAAAAAACAAAAGAGCAAAAATAATATAGTCAGAAGTTTGTGGCCTGGCCTGTTTTGTAAACAAAAACAAAAACAGATTGGGTAATATGTCTATTTTTGAAGATTTATGGCATTGATTTTATCAGTTTATTACTTTTAATTTTTATAAATTTATTATAAGGAGTTTTTCAATAGCTTCCTCTCCATCTTGTCATGCTTCAGTGTAAGCTGATTATACAACCTATCTTGCGCCCTTTACTTTCTTTCTTTCTTTTGACCATTAGGATTTAGGTATCCTTTTGGGGGCATCTCTTCTCTCTCAGAGTGGCTAAGCATGAGAAACAGACTATAGCCAGAACTCAATATTGTGGTGGAATGTTCTCTGTATGCTGTAAATAAAGGAGCTGTTTTGGCCTAAGTGCAGCACTGTAGGAGTGGGTGGAGAATCAAAGGAGAGACAGGTAAAAGGAGGGTGGAGTTAATCAGTCTCCATCTGACCCCCAAAGAAGAGACATGTAAGAAATCCAGGTGAGCCACGGGCTTGGCCATGTGGCAGGTAGATTACAAGAAATGGGTTGAATTAAGATGAAAGAGCTAGCTAGTAATGTGCTTGAGACATGGGCCAAACAGTATGAAGTTAATAGAAGTGTCTGATTCATTTCTTTGGGGGACAAAAGCCGCTGTGGGCGAGGTCTGAATCTCTGGCCCAAAAGGGCTGGGAAACCTTCTGCAACACAATATATCATTTTTTTGTTTGTTTTGTTGTTATGTCACATATTTAACATAGGTTGTCTTAGAGGAAATCATAGCCATCCTAGACTTGTTAATATAGCCACAGACTGTAATTTGAAAGACCTAAATGTGGAGCAGGAATTAGTTCTGGAAGTGATAATTTAGTGTTTAAATCTATTTGCATAAGTTATGTTCACATGTCTATTAATACTTCCTTTGAATAATTTGGTGGCTCACTCTATAAACCCTGCTACTGCATCCTGTGGTAAGTTTATCTCCAGGAGCTGTGATAGATCCTCAAGGCATGACAAAGGATGACAAAGGAGGCACAGGGCCTGCCTTCAGCCTACTTAGAGTTTCTAGAATATCTAGTACAATAGTAGAAACCATAGCATGTTAAACACCACAGGTGATGGGTAAAGCTTTAAGCTGGGAAAAGGCTGATTATCACAGTGGGTTTTTTTTTTTTGTACTGATCCCCTTATTAGAATGTTGTTTTTGAAAATCCATCATGCATTGTTTTGGAATCTCAGAATTATTTAAGAATTGATATTTCAGAGCTTGAAATGTTTCCAGCACACTCAATCTTTAGATGATGTCAAGAAGCCTAACAGACCGTGTATGATTTTGTGCTGCTCTTTTGTATAAAAGTAGAGGAAGTGGATACCAAATGGTCACTGTTACCTATACTTTCAAAACTTAAAACCAGTTAAGCTGGGACTAATGGAATTCACCTACAGCTGTGCTCTTGATCACTGAACTACCATGCAGGTTTTAATATTTGAAGAACTGGCTTGGCATTATCCTTACTTTTCCTCTGTGGGATTCAGATTTCTCATTTCTCCTTTAAGTCTAGAAATTCTAAAACTCTTTCACAATAAAATTGTACACTTTACCTTTGTTCATAAAGCTGAAACCCAGAGGCCAAAGTAAAAACAAACAAACATATTTTTTGAAGAAAAGCCTTTCATTTCCTCTGTTTTAAACTTTTTTCTTTACTCCCTCCTCCCCAGGTCTCTACAGAGGAAGGCAGGCATCTTGCTCGAGAATACAACTGTGCCTTCTTTGAGACCTCTGCAGCCCTTCGATTCGGTATCGATGATGCTTTTCAAGGCTTAGTGAGAGAAATTCGCAGGAAGGAGTCCATGCTGTCCTTGATGGATAAGAAATTAAAGAGGAAGGAGAGCCTGTGGAAGAAGATAAAAGGCTCATTGAAGAAGAAGAGAGAAAGCATGACATGATGCTTTGCTTTGTGCTCTTCCTGTCCCTCTTTTTATCAACCAGACAGTTGTTCCTCTCCTTTCCTCCATCCCTCCCTCCCCCATCCCTCCCTCCCTCTCTTCTTCCTTACCTCCCTCCCCCTCCCTTTTCCCCTTCCTCCCCCTTCCTTTCTCTCAATATCTACCTGCAGGCAAAAATTAGACTTCTGTAACTGTGTGTCTTGAAATAGTTTTATTTTGCCTTTAACAGCTGGATAGATTTTGTCAATCAGCTGGATAATGCTATTTAGATTTTACAATATATTACCAAATAAAATTAACATTCCAATTGCCTCATTTTTCTGTAAAGAGTAGCTTCATTTCGTATGCTGTCTGGTTATAAAGAAAATATGCAAACTTGTAGCTGGGATGATAAAAGGCTTAGGGGATCTGCTTTTGCCTGATAACCCTGGTTGTTTGCATTTCACAAATCTGTAAATAATGAAGAGGCTGAAATAGTTCAAAGCAAAAGACCAAGTCCTGGTCTTCTCTTAAGTGAAATGGTGTTGGTATTTCTTCCTGAGTCCTCTATAGATGAGCATTAGAGAAATTACTGATAGTATAAACAGATGGGTTGTTAAAGGATGAAAATTACATGTCCCCATATCCACAGTGTTCAGCCTACCACACACCTTTAAAGAACGATTGCAGTGAATTTACTGTGACGAAAGAATGTGGTTTCCATTGTGAGAAGACAGCAGCATTATGAACTTGGTGATGCATATGCCCAAGAAAGGACCCTTGAACTCTCTCAATAAATTCCTTGTAAGATTGCTTCAGTTGCATAGTAGCCAGATGTGGCCTCTGAAAAACGAATGTTCCGTTCATACTATTACATTCCCTGTCGGTTTTTCCTGAAATACTTCAGAAGCTGTCATCGGAAGTGTTGTTGTTATTTGTCTTATAATGGTTCATTGTGTAAAATAAAATCTCCCATTCACCCATTTTTTTCCCCCTTGTGTAAATTAGTTTGTTTAAACCCAAGCTCAGAAAGCAACCACTGGAAAGAATGATAATGGACAGTGTTAAGAGAAAAACTGAAAAGCTAAGCCTAAAATGGAATCTGTCAAAACAATTTTCATGGATTGAAGGCAGTTTTATCATAAATTAGGGAACAGTGAGGTTGAGGGACAAGGGTCTCATTCACTCAATCTCTTTCTTTGCTGTGGCTCACAAAGCTCCTGGAACTGGCTAAGTGCTGAGATTGGAAAAATGAATCATTCAGACATGGACCCTGACTTCCTGTAGCTTCACATTTACCTGGCAGATTCACTCCACTGAAATAATAGTGGAATCATAAATTCCTGTAAAAGAAAAAGACACATTTCATGTATATGGATACAAGGGAAATATAGGACAGAGGTTGTCAATTCCTAGCTGTTGAAATAATACCCAGCTTTTCAGAATATTATATTTTGGGGTCGTTTTATACCTTAGAGTAGGATTTCTTCCTTAAGATCAAGTCATTGATATTATTGATCTTTTGTTGTAATATCTGCCACTACATCTTTTGAAGTTTTTCTCAAGCCTCATTGTTTAGACAGTTTTCTTTGTCTTGAAATTCTAATAAAACCAAATACACTACATATTTCTCTTCTATGGCATACATCATTAAAAAGATATGCCAAAAAATAAAAGAAAGAAAGATAAAAATTAAGATTACATAAAGACTACATTATTATAAATTCAAATTTATATTTAGTTGACATAAAAATTGTACAGGTTAATAAAGTGCTATGTGATGAAAGGTTCTGATAGTTAGAATCTGCTTTGCTTTCTCCTCCTTCCATTGTAAATGGCTAATCTTTTTCTTTTATTCTGTTAAATTGTCTCATTCACCTCCAGCATGTCCTTTGTATTCCGAGCCTGAGCTTTAAGCCCCTCTATCTATCTCCTGCTTGCAAGAAAATGCAATTTAGGAAATAATTGGCACTATTTTCTCCATGACCAGTCTGTCTATTTGTAAACCTAGCAATTTTCTTGTCCATGTGTTATACTTGACACATTCTCTATACAACCAAGTACTTTGGAGTTTTGTTTTTCCTTTGATTTTTAAATACTCTGCCATTGACTCTAACTGTCTTATTTCATGCTACTTCTACTCTTTCTTCACTATCACTCTTGAGTAAATAATTTGTGTCACGTAAAGTATTCGTGTATAATTAATAATTTATGCTAAATTATTTTCATCATTTAAAATTCTCTATAAAAGTTGGGTTAGAGGGTAGTTTTCCTCTATAGTCACTTTGATATAACAAGAAGAAAGTTACCAAAATTTTGGCTTTAGGTTAAAAGCATTGGTGACAGTTATTACCAGCAAGAGCAGAATTGTGCCTCAAACACAATTTTAACCCAGTTTTCCCTCTATAAACCTGTAAACCAGAAGAAAATATTTCATGAGTCTAAGTATTTCTACTCAAGTGCTACTAAATCATTCCAGCTGGTGTAAAGTTGAAATATTATGGTTTTTGTCTCTGACTATAGTCTTCTATGTAACTATATCTGGGTCATCTCATGAAATCCCTAAAGATGAGAAATCCACAATGTGCCTGTGTTACTTTTTGATACTCTACTTCCAGTGTTCCCAGGCTAGAAATTACAAAAAAAAATTAATTCAAACTCTTACAAGAGCTTTTAAAAGTTCTTCCAAAGAGTATAAATGATTATGTCAGTGTGTTTTATTCCATTTACTTTTTCCATTATACAATCCCCCAAATTCTTTAGGTAGAGGTCTAATGGCAGCCACACTCCTCACTAGCTATTTTCTTTATATAGTGTTCCCCAAAAATATAATAAGTAGAATGTAATTTCTATAAAATATCTATTAAATTGCCTTATAGGATTATTGAGGATAAAATTTCTAGAATAAACATATATAGGCTGGAGAGCTGGAAAGTAGTTAACAGCTTACTTTGAAAAGATCAAATCTTTGGAAGGAGAAAGTGACCAATGAAAGTGACCAATGTTCCTCTCTACCTGAGGAACAGCAGGGTTGAGGGACAAGGAAGCCATAGTCGCAAGCCCTAGTTTATGAGATGGTGCAACCCCCTTTGACGGAGGTCTTTACCATTAAGTTCTTTACTGTCTTAGTCTTTCATTACTATAACAGATATTTGTGATAATTTATGAAGAAAAAGAGTCTCACTTCTGCATATATTTTAGATGGTCAAGTGTACAATTGGTTGATGAGGATTTGGGATCTATCACAACAACAGGATGTAGTGGAATAAAGCCCCTTACCCCATGGGCTGGGTATCAAAGAGGAAGATGAAGGAGGTGGTTATCCATCATCTCCATGAAGAGCACACACCAGTAGTTTAAAGAGATCTCGATAGGACCTATCTGTTAAAGGATCTATTACTTTCCAACAAATCTAAAATGTTTGGATAAAGACTTCAATAAACAGACCTTTGGTGTGTTTACATAAACCATAGCACTAATCCACTTGCCTATCTTCTCTGAAACACACTATGGAAATGTACGGAAGTATCCTTTACTTACTATCAGTCCAGACAAGTTGGCCTTTAAAAATCTGTCATGACAATTAGGCCTACTATCTTACTGAACGGCTATTTTAAAAACTGCTCAGAGGAACCTGAAGTAGGAAGCACAAAGAAAATGTAAAATTTGAAGGTGATGGGGGATAGAAGGATTTCTAAAAGGAATAAACAGAACCTAACCATCAAGGCTGGAGATAGCAGGAAAGAAGCATATAATTCATTTCTCTGGTCTGTATCCAATCACTCTTGTTCTTCAGTCATGCTTACCTCCAGTTTATGACCTGGAGTAAATATTTCCCTTCAAGACTACTGATTTCAAAAGTTCACTTTTACAGAAAAAAAATTTAAATCAAATTCTTACAAGAGCTTTGAAAAGGGTTTCCACAGAATATAAATCAGTGTGTTTTATCCCATTTACTTTAAAAATATTTTATAGCTTTTAATTCAATTTATTAAACAGAAAGATTAATTAAACAAATATAGTGCATAAAAAACTGCAACAGGAAAGTCCCCGTCTATAGATGAGGAAGCATGTTCAGAGGAAAGTTAATCTCCACATGTTAGACAAGACATGTTAGACAAGGTCTTCTCTCCTGCCTTCCGGATGTCCTTGCCCTATCATACACTACTTCTTAGGAGCTTAGCAGGCTGGTAACCAATTTCAACAGTGATGTTGGACACATCCTCATTTTATTTTTAAGTGTCCCTCAAATATGAGGCAGAAAGAGAAATGGTATGACAGTGCCAGTTTTATAAGATAAAAAAATTCTAGCCTCAACCTTTGGTAGAATAACTTTAGGTTATTGTTATATTGCCCAGTTTTTTTTAATGTGCTTAAAAAAGCAGAAATTTACTGTCATATCTAGCAAGCCAATGAAGATCACAAAAAAAGATTTATTCTCTGGGTCAACTGTTTTGAAATTGAGGGATTTTCTAGTTTTCTCTAAAGTTGTAATTTAAACTAGCTAATAAATAAAATTTAAAGTATCTTTTTTTGAATAACACTCAAGGTGACTCTTTGAAGTGAATAAAATATAGGGTTTTCTTACCCTTCTTTTTAGATTAGGCAGACAGGATACTAAAATTATTGCATGGTAGGCTACTTACTCCATGGTTAGTGAGTCAAAGTATGGATAGTATAGAGTCTGATAAAGGTGTTTAAATGTCTTCTTGGTAGGAAGTGCTGGATTCACAGAAATTATACTATGTAATTATGTGTAGAAGAGGAAAGGGAAGCATAAATGCATATTCAGTGGAACATTATCATGAAACACATTGTGAGATCAGAAGAATTATGATCTATAGACTTAGCATCTTCAGCTGGTGCCACAGATGAAGCATGGATGGTATACCTTGGGGTCAGTCACAGTCTCTACCTGCTTAAACACTAAGAAACTCCTATATAAAATGGAATCATAGACAGAGAATTCTCTAAACAGTTTGGGTTGACTGTTGGCATGCATTGTGCACTTTATTTTATTGTAATACTCTGATATTGTTGTAGGTTAGAAGTCACTGTTAATTGTAGGTCACCAATACAAGTCAATCTGTTCTTTCAATTCTCTCTGGAAGAAAATAATGCTATAACAGTACATACATGGCTGCAAAAGTCATACTAAAATGACAAATGACCCTCAAACTCACAAGCTGCTAGCTCATTCAGATAATTTATCATTCATTTATTCATGTGCTTATCAACTTACTCAACAATATCCTGAACTCCTGTTATGTGTATGACATTAACTAATCCAAACAATGAAACAAACTATTGTGTGCTTATGCAAATATTTTCTGATCAGTAACTGCTTCAAGATCTGAACTAAGCTCCAGGGGACACAATTGTCCCCAAAGAACTTGGTTCTGGCACATAATCCCTGGAGGTTACAACTGATTCACTGAGAAATAAAATCTTGAAATGGTCTCCATGTTCAAATTTGCCCTGTATCCTAGGGTGCCAAGTAGAGTTATGGGATGCCAATATTGTCAGTTTTAAGGAACTGCTAATTTACTAAAACAGCATAAATCTCAACAATAATTAATGCATTTGTTCTTATACCAATGGATAAGTATATCTTAACAAGAGATAAAGAGCACTACAGAAAGCCACAAACAATCAAATTTCTGAGTTGTGGGACCCAGTCCCAATAAATACATCTACAAAATACTCTTATGTCTAAGGTTCAGGGAACACTGTGAAAGAGGAGAAGAAAGTGTGTAAGAGCCAGAAGACGACGGAGTTTGCTGTGAGATTGTGTCTCCTAGAAATACCAGGAGTGATCCCTTTAAAATCTCACCAACATGACTGTCCAAACTTGACCTAAACAAAGAGGACACAATCAAACAAGCCAAGCTGCCTGGGAAACACACACAAATCCTCAAACTATAGAAGGAATGCTTAGACCCAGAGAAATAGTCTTCCCCAGGAATGCTAAATGATCAGTACTGAAATCATACATACAAGCAATATTATACAGACCTAGCATCTTATATTTAGAAAGATATACATATGCACATATGCATGCAATAACAATTATTAAAAACAGAGGCGATGTACTTAAAAAAGATCAAAAAGAAGTCTATCAGAAGATTTGGAGGGAGGAACAAAGAGTGAGAAATGTAATTATATTATAATTTTAAAAATTTAAAACAAGCAAAAAAGATAAAATAGTAAATTTATTATATATTTCTCTAAATTCATAATCAAAAATCCTTGTTTTCAGATATGCAGAAAAATCCCAAAATTCAACTTTGAAAAGAGAATTAAATTAGAAAACAGGATAGTAGAAAGAGACATTTCAATAAAGATTATAAAAGAAGAAAATGAATACTTGTAGATTTTCAACATCAGTATCCATCACAGAAATGCATATTAAAACTGGGTTAAAAACTGCATTAATGTTAGCATGCCTATCAGAAGAGATAAATAACAAATGTTAATTAATATCAGGTGCTTGAGAAAGATGCTGAGGACGTGGCCAGCCATGTACTCCTGGTAGGAATGGGATATTGTTTAGCTAGTGTGGTAACTACATTGACAGTTCAAAGTAAACAATACTCATCATGTGTTTCTCTAATTGAAAATTTGAGCATTCAAGATTTAATACAAGATTTGCACATGTATGTTATTCATAACAGCTTAATTCTTGCAACTGAGAGGTGAGAACTACCCAAATGCTCTTAAAAGTGTGAGTAGGAACAGTCTACAGAATGGGAAAAGATTTTTACCAACCTTACAAGTGACAGAAGACTGATCTCTAAAATATACAGAGAACTCAAGAAACTAGGGCCCAAAACCTTGAATAACCCAATCAAAAAAATGGGGTTCAAAACTAAAAAGGGAATTCTCAGCAGAAGAATTACAAATGGCTGAAAGGCAGTTGAAAAAGTGCTCAACATTTTTAGCCATCAGAGAAATGCAAATCAAAACAACTTTGAGATTCCACCTTGTAACCTGCCAGATTGGCTAAGAAAAAAGACACAGATGACAGCCTATGCTGGAGAGGTTGCAGAGCAAGGGGAACACTCCTCTATTGTTGGTGGTGGAAGTGTAAGCTTGTTCAGCCACTCTGGAATGCAGTATGGCAGTTTCTCAGAAAACTGAGAATCCATCTCCCCAAGGATCCAGCAATACCACTATTGGGCGTATGCCCTAAAGATGCACATTTCCACTCCAAAAGTATTAGCTCAACTATGTTCATAGCAGCATTATTTGTAATAGCAAGAACCTGGAAATAGTCTAGATGACCCTCAACTGAAGAATGGATTAACAAACTGTGGTACATCTACACAATGGAGTAAGCAGTAAGAAAAAATGATATCCTAAAATTTGCAGGCAAATGGATGGATTTGGAGAATATCCTCCCAAGCAAGGTATCACAAACCCAGAAAGGTAAGCAGGGGATATACTCACACATTAGTGGACTCTAAATAACAACAACAACAAAAAAAGCAAAAAAGCAAAGCATATCCAAGCTGCAAGCCACAAACACTGAGCAGCTTGGGATCTGAAATACCTTGGACTAACACCTTAGATCCCATTCCCTCCAGAGGAACACCTCAAAGTGAATCTGCCAGGAGTGGATGCTGAACTAAGCCATATTGGGACCTTGGGACATCCTGCCCTTTCTGGGGAGGAGATAAAGTGATGTGGAGAAGAGAGAGTGACTGGAAGAGACAGGAGGGGAAGGGAGCTTGAACAAGGATATACATGGATTAAAAAAAATATGACTTTATTCATAATAAATAAAAAAAGTGTGACTAGGGTAAGTAGATGTGCAAACTGTGGCAATCCATCCACAGCATACTACTCAGCAAGAGCACCATCAAACTCTGCTATGAATCAATTAGATAAGCTTCTAGGAAGTTATGTGGAATGAAAAAAATTAATTTTAATATATTTCAGGGTTTTATGTAATATTTATGAAATTATGTCATCATAGAGATAGAAGAATGTGTTTGTGGGTACACTGTAATATAACCTTAGGTACAATGAGGATAGAAAGTAGGTTTTTATAAAAGGGGTGGCACCAAGAAAATTATGCAACTGAGTGTCTTGAGTTTAATGGTGTTTGCACAGACTATATGTGAAAAAATTGCATGGAATTATACACACTTACATAGATAAGTACATATAACACTGCAGAACTAAATAAGTCCAAGGAATATAAAAGAAATAATTTATATTGCTCCAAATATGTGTGTGAATTAGTTTTATAAGATGCTAGGTACCAAAGTGGGTCAAGTGACATGGAACATGAAAATTATACATTATGTGAATTAGGTATGTTATTAACAGGTAAGCTGCAAAAAATACTTACAGTTCATTACAAACTTCCCAGGTCTCAGGAAAACCATTTAGTGTGGACAGAGTCCCATGTCTGTGAGCCGCTTATATTGCAGCAGAGTGACATCTGAAATTAACTATCCTGTTTTTTTAAATTTTTTTTTGTTGAAAAGGAGGCATGCTTACAGGCATTTTGTTTATAGATGAGGAACTGGAACACAGCTCAGCTCTCCATTTATCTCCAAGGATGCTGCACTCCAGCATGTTCAGGTTATTCTTAAGAACTGCAGTTGATAAGTGGGAGTGCGGAGTGGGAAATGATCTAAGTCTACTCAGACAACTGCACTGTAGTCTGACTGTTGATATATTCAATATGTGAAAAGAGATGCTACCATCATCAGAAAATGACAATAGATGTATAAGCAGAAGCTATAATATCTATCAGACTGAAATAAAACCCAAACAAACCCATGGCTAGCCAAATTATAAATTACAATAAAAAGTAAATTGGTAAAGCCCATAAAAATTCTTTAGAGTAGATCAGTAAGAAACAGTATAAAGTAAGTATGCCCACCAATGATGCTTCTAATTATTTAAAATATTAAAAACAGTGAATGAATATTATTTTGTGTGAAAACATATACTCTATGACAGTTGGAAGTATTAAGATCTTGGAGAAAGTTACCCAGGACAAAAGTTGTGAAAAGATGAAGAACTAAATGAACTAGGACCTAGTGTCCAAGTGATGCCTCAACTTTTGTTCACCATTTAGACAAAGTGAAAAATAATCCATATGTCTAAAATCAAACAACAGGATGTCATTGTGTGGGAAATGTGTCATACACAGAATCTGGAGTGACAATGCTTAGAAATGAGAGGTTAAGATAGTTTCCAAGTATGGAATTTATATATTATAATATTTAGCAAGTAAATATATAATGGAATGATCTAAAAAAGAAAAAAAGCAGATAACTTTTTTCTTTTTTCTTTACATATTTATTATTTTATATCATGCACCTCATCAAACTCAGTTATCAGACGTCTCAGATTCATCCCCACTCTTACGATCTCCCCATTTACAAAAACACCCATTCATGCTGCTCATTTACTTACTGGAGCATAATTAAATTCCCTGTGGCCAGACCCTTAACTTTTTAAAGGGACCAACTGTACATTGGCTTCACACTTGGTCGGGTATGGTGCATGGCAGAAGCAGTGATCTGGAAGTGAGAAGTCATGTGTGTGATTCCTAGAAGCACCTTCTCTCCTAAGCAGAAGAAAACAGTCTCCAGAGGCCAACTCTGGGAAAAGCTTCTCATGTAGACCTTGGCTTAGAAAGATAATAAAATCAATGTCCCCAAGGACTTTGTTTTGTCTTTCACTTTGTTCATATTTGTAGCCTTGTGGTTTGATTGAAAAAGTCCAAAGTTTTGTTTTTTCAAAGGTATCTATCATTTGGAGCTCTATTATTAAAGAAGAAATTATCTTAAATATTAAAATAAACCATAAATGTTTCATCAAGTTCATCTTTCTTGTGGCTCCAGAAAGTCTTTGTCTCATAGCATTCTTCCAGTCTGTTTTCTCACTGAGCCTTCTCATGGTTGAAAGCGAAGGCATCGTTAAGATCCCTGTTGGAGGACTAGGCACATTCACAAAGCCCGTTTCTGATCTCTTCTGAGAAGCATTATACTATAACTAGGTCTGAACATTTGATTTCGGTCCCTAACTTTCATTTAATTGCCATTTTCAGAAAACAAAGAAAGAGCCTACTTCTTCTCCCCCACCATGTGAGAACACAATAGAAAAACAGCTACACAATAACTAGGAAGAAGTCCCCAGAAATGACATCTGCTGGAAAGATGGTCTAAACCTTCCAGTCTCCAGAACTGTTTTTCTTTAGCCTATACATCTTATAACATTCTTCTTCTATATTCCAAGATGACTCAGATAAATGGGACTATTCAGCACAAAAATAAGGTAATATTTACATATTTTAGTAACTAAAAAATGGACATACTTTTGAGAGTTTCAGCCCAGAGTGATATGCACTCAACTCAATTTTAAAAAGTAGCCCATGGGCTCTAACTCAAGATTAAAATCATGTAATTAATCTTATTAAAATGTTGTATCTTTCATTTTTTTTATTGTCTGTCATTCTTCATACACACACACACACACACACACACACACACACACGTAACATTATATGGACCAAAGAGATTGTATTTTTATATTTAGATGTTTGTGTTGTGGTGTATGTAAAACAATTTTTTTAAAAGCCAGATTCATGATTTTAAAAAGAACGAGTTGTTGGGTAAGAGATACAGGGTTAGGAGGAGAAAAGATAATGGGATGATGTAACTATACTTTTCTTTAAAAACCTTAAAAATGAATTTAGGTCTAATTATTCAATGTTATTAGGGACCTAGATATATGGAATAAAATAAAATTCACAGTTCACAAGTTAAATATTTGTGATGGTACACAAGTTAAAGGCTGAGTCTGAAGATGAATGATAAAATCTTGAGAAAGTCAGTCTTCCTGGGAGTTACCCAGATCCTTGGGGACATGTTCTTAGGAGAGATTTGCAGACCCCTTGCCTCATCGACTCTATTTCCTATTTGTTTACAGACAGGTGAAACAAATGCCACATATCTCCTGACACTGGTATTAGATGCATGTGCACTGGGAGCCCAAAGCAAAGAGTTTTCCAACTTTTACATGGAAACTTCACAAACTATCAACTAAACAACAACAAAAACAAACCCATTTCCCTTTATAAATTTTTTACTTCAGGCATTATGTTATAATGTCTGCAAGATAACTAAGTTTGCAAAAAGCTGGTAAAGTTGTGTATAACATGAGCAGTTAAGGAGGAAAGGCTGAGTTAGTTAGTTAGTTAGTTAGGAAAGGTCTATCCTGTGGATGACGTTATATATAACGCCTAGAAACTGGGATTTTATTTAGAAGGATATGGGAACTCTTTCAGAACTAGGCAGTATTGAGTAAAACTAATCAAAAGGGGCAAGATTTAAAGCAGAAGGACCGATTAAGACTCTGCCAGCAAGTTAATGGTTACATGATGAGAACAGAATCAAGGAGCCAAGCAACAAAGAAAGAAAATCTGTGGTAAGATATGAGAGGAACATCTTCAGCCCTTTCGTTTGTCTGTTTCAGAATCAGTTACTAGCAGTGATTTGGCACTAATTCACTTTCTCATGGGCTATTTAGCACATTTTGAAAATCTCCAAAAGTAATAACAATAGCTATGGTTTGTGCGGCCATGGGAGGTGGGTGGGGGCATTGTGGTCCTCAGTCATCCATCCCCAATCCGTTTGGCGCTTCTCCTTTAGCAGTGACCTGTGAAGACCTGCACAGCGTTGCCAGAGAGAACAGCTGGTGATAACACAGCTGAGAGACTGAGCAGTCTGCAGCAGAATCCTCCTCAGCATTTTGGCAGGGCTCAGAGCAGCCTAGCCTGTCCAAACCCAGTCCCAAGAAAAGGCCCAGGCTACCATGCTTAGGGCTATATGGGTGCCAGGCTGGACTGAGATGAAATGGCACATTCTGTGAAATTTTCTTCACTCCTTTAAAGAAGCAGTGTTTTGGTCACAGTGCCAAAAAAAGTAAACAATATTCTATCCTCTGGATAGAGAAGTGAGTTAAATTTCAAAGACTAGCAGACTAGCAGAAACAAAATTCATTTCTCTTTTATAACACTATTCCACTCAGATGAAAAAAAAGAGCATTGGAGTTAGCAAAGAGAAAATATTCGGGAAAAAAAGTACAAACTTAATGACAAAGCCAAGAGAAGATCTAAATCTGTACATGCTTGTTCCAAGTACACTGTCTTTGTGGGGTTACTGGACTTACTGATTCTTCCCTCTAAGTAAAATAGAGGCCTGCAATTAGGTATGAAGGAATGCTTAACATGAATATCTATGGTAAGTCTGTTTATTTTATATAGATAAAGAATTTTCCTATGTAGTTCAAGATGGCCTTGAACTTACAATGCTTTTGTCTCACCCTGCTGAATGATGTGACTATAGTTTTAATCAACATGCCCAGCTTAATAATAGGACTTCTGCCCACACAAGTATCATATTTTTCTAAGCTTTGTTTTCCATATTTGAAAAATATGAATCTCTCCAGCTACCTTATTGTAGACATCATTTGGGATAATGGATAATAGATTTAAAAACAAACAAAATTGTATTAAGATTATGAGTTATGTATATAAAGCATTTTTAGGGAGCCAAGGAAGCTTTGAGTAAATGTGTAGAGAGCAAAAAAATCCTGAGGGACCATGTATTGTTGTCATGATCATGACAAGGACTCATCCCATCATGGGAATAGCAGAAAAACCTTTCCTGTTTTAGTCAAACCCAAAATGACAAAGCCTTTTCCTGGTCTATCTGGGAATGCTGGCAGTGTTTGCCACAGCTAAGATTTGCACAGGCTGAGTATGGGGGCCTACAGTGGCCTTCTTTTCTGATTGGCTAGCCCTTTCCACAAACAGCTCTCCAATTTAACAAGGCTAAATGTGGTATTATTTCTCCAGTGTGTATTTTTTTTTCTTCTTCACTGTAAAAAAAAAAAAAAAGGAAAAAGAAAAGAAAAAAGAAAAACAATCACAACAACAACAACAACAAAAGAAAACAAAAGACCAACCAAACAAACACCAACCAACCAACCAACCAACCAACCAAACCCCAAACATGATTATTTGAAGGTGTGTGGAATTATATACAAATCTTTAATTCTATTTCATTGACCAAAGATTTCTTTTTGTGGACCAAGGTACTCTTTAGCCCATAGATAAAGGGTCAGAGTAGCTTAGCTGCTTTAGAAATGAGTCAGACCTCACCAAGTCGGAAGAGTAGTTAAAATAGTCCCCCTCCTATATCACCTGCAGTTAAAAAACTGAGACCTTTAACTACAGAACTTGAATTATTGGTGAAAAGAATAAAATCTTTCTTCTGATCCTGGGTAGAAGCAAGACAGTATAAAATATCCAAAAGATCATAAGATTATTAGTTATCAGAGGCCTTCTGGTAGAGAACAAAGATGTTCAATTTTCCCACTCACCTAAGACTAGAAACTGCAGAGACAGCTCAGGGCTTGCTGGGCAAGAATGAAGCTGAGTCCCTAGCACTCATGTAAAAGCAGAGCAAGGGGACACTTGCCTATAAATCTAGCACTTGCCAGGGAGACAGGGCTATCCTTAGTGCTCCCTTATCAGCCTTCTAGCCAATCAGTGAGAGTGAAAGACCATGCCTCAATAGATAAAGCAGACAGCAACTGAGAAAGACATTCACTGTTAACCTCTGGCCTCCGCATGTATACACATACAAATGCATATGTGCCCACATGTATTCACATAAACATATATACACACATAATACACACATACTTAATACTAATCATTAAATATTAATACTAGTTGACAACTTGGATAAGACAATTCTCCTACCCTCAGGAAGTCATCTGACCAACATCATCAAGAAATAGTTTAAAGTTTACCGAAACATGTGGGTGGTATTATGGGCTCTCAGGCTAATATCTACATTTAACTCTTAAGGGTTGAAGGTTTTCCTTTTTCCTCTGTAACAAAATTTGTCCAATTATGATACGCTTTGTGTTTCTTATCTGAGTTCTTTCATCAAGAACTAAGAAGTTGAAAGTATACTAGAGCAAGATTCTGGTAATATCAAAAAGGCTTTTAGTGAGGAGAAAGCTGAAAAAAATACTCAGTTGGAGTCAGCAAAAGCTTATGAATTACAAGGCAAGCATTTCAGGTCACCTAGAAAAAAATAAATGAAATATACATTATTTAATTATTTATAAAGGATAGCACCAAAGAACACCATCAGAAATGCCTCCATTGTTGTTCAGAATCATCTTGTCTGACCATTCTATAGTTGTTTTGCATCAGAATTATAAACATGTATATAATTTGTATCAGGCTTTACAAATCTGCAAAAATAGCTCCCCCGGAAAGCCCAATTAGGAATCACAGTAGAAGATAACCCCCAAACTCTCTTCTACACCTCTGAAGATTTATGATTTTAATGTATTTTACCAATATACCTATATGTCTAATAAACAGCATGTTTTTCTATGGCTAAATCATTTTTCTTTGATTTTTTTATTATCTCATAAGTATATATATGATATATGTGATATATCATAAATAATATAATTTTTATTGTAATCACAGTAGTACAAATGAGACTAGGACATGAAATAAACCTTTATGACTCTTGCAAATGTCCATTTTTCTTCTGTCTATCAAAATAGCACATAAGCTGCCCATCTTCTAGGGAGCCAGGATGCACATAAAAGTAGTTTTGTGTGAATACGCTAGGATTTTATCTGAATTACTAAATCCACATGTCAGGCTACTCATGTTGTAAAACCCAAGGAAGGAGACAAAATTGAACATTTTAAAAAGTCAATTTTATTTGTCCCACAAGGAAATGATTTTTTTTTTATATTCAGACCAGAGGGTATAAAGTGTCTTGGACAGAAGAAAGCTAGTTTCTTTGTTAACCTGTACTTTAACCTAAACAAAAGACAATGATGTCAAAAGAAAGAAAGATAGAAAGAGAGAAAGAAAGAAAGAAGGAAAATGTGTGACTTTCTGAAGTCAGACAAGGAATTAAAGTATCTTTGTCTGACTGGGAAGTGGAAGAAAATGAGCTAGAACAGCAGAGTGGCTTGTGGTGACACAAAGCCAGCCAGGGCTGGCATCTAACCGAAACTGTTCGTTTCTCTCACTGGCAATAGACAAATCTTTCCAAAAAAATTTTTAGTGTTTTGTTTATTATTATAGTTTTATCTGTATGAATGATTTGCCCACATGTGTGTATACAGTGTCAGCAGAGGCCTTGTTCTCCCTGGGTCACGAGTTATAAAAGGTTGTAAGGTTCTGGGTATAGAATCCAGATCCTCTGCCAGAACAGTGTTCTTAACTACTTTATCTTTCCAGGGCAAGGAGACTTTATCGAAAGGCAGATTCTCATGCTGGCCTTAAACTTGCCATGTAGCTGAAGACAAATGTCCTTAAACATCTGATTCTCCTGCCTCTACAGCACTCAGGTGCTGGTATTGGGGTTATGCAACATCACATCTGGCTGACAAAGCTATCATAAGTAGGTGCTACATCCTTGCCCATCTGGAGTGGTCTCCATTTAGAATGATTTGGAAAAAATTTAGTGGCCACAAATAATTTCAAATGCTGAGGTCTTATAAAATCCAAAACTCATTTATGAAGTTACTTTGCTTATAGGATAGATAGTTTAAGATACTTTTGCTATGTAAAATTATTAGAAGAAAAGTAACTGAAATAATAATACAAAAAGAGCCCTTGAGAAGAAAATAATATTACAAGGAAATTGCAAAAGAAAGGGATTGTAACTTGTATTGTTTATGTGCAGGAGTGATTATGCCAAGAAATAAGTTATGAAGTTGGCCCTCTCCTTGTACTTTTGTGTGGGTTCCAGGCATTGAATCCAAGTCCACCAGGCTTATATAACAAGTATCTTTACCCACCAACCCATCTCCTTTGGCCAAAGATTCTATCTTAATTAGATAAACATAAAAATCCTCCATAAATAATGAGGAAAGGTAATAACAATAATGATAAAAATAGTCATTCAATGCATTGTATGTCAAGATACATATTTTTACATGTACTATCTTAATAAACTCATTTATCAGTTCTAAAGTTAGATAGGCATTATTACAGTTAGGTGGGTTTCACTTATAAATGTTATAAATTTTTAATTTAATTTATTTAACTATTTTACATCCGAACTGCATTTTCCCCTTCCTCCTTTCTTCCCATTTTCTTCCCTACCTTTTCTCTACCCCACCTCCATATCCACACCTTCTCTGTTTCTATTCAGAAAGGTGGAGGCCCTTCGTGAGTATCAAAACAAACAAACAAACACATCTCAAACCAAGTTTCAGCAAGACTAAGCTAAGTACCTCTCCTTGTATTAAGGCTGGGCAGGCGATCCAGTATGAGGAATAGGTTCCCAAGAACCAGCCAGAGTGTTTGGGACAGTCCACTGTTAGAAGTTCCATAAGTAAATCAAGCTACATAACTGTCATATATATGTAGAGGGCCTAGGTTGGTCTCCTGCAGGCTCCCTGGTTGTTGGTTCAGAATCTGGAGTTCCTATGAGTCCAGATTAGTTGTTTCTGTGTTTTTGTGATGTTCTTGACCCCTGTGGCTTCTACAATTTGTCTTCCCTCCCTTCAGCAGGATTCCCAGCTTGTGCTAATACTTGGCTATGGGTCTCTTCATCAGTTATTCTATCCACTATTTCTGGGAGTCACCTAGGATTACAATCTAATTGCATCATTGATTCCTTGCTTTCCTTTCTCCAAACCCTCCACATATCCTTCACGTCATTTTCCATCCATGACTCATTTTAGTTAATTATTACTACAAGTGTATATGTATGCATATATACACAGGTATTTCTAAGCATAACCTGCTCATTATGTACCATGTTGCATGTTTTCATGGCTGACTCTACTTTCAGATAATAGTTGCTGTGCTCTTCCCTTGGGAAGAATACTTCTCTCACTCTCAACTTTTCTAGGAACCTGTAGTTCTTTGTGTAGGGTTGAGATATCATTGTCTTTTCCCCATCCACTTTGGCATCTCTGATGTCATCATCTTTGTTCAGGTCATGTTTAGTTAGAGTCCTGTTGCTAAAACTTTAAAGAGCTAGCTCGGGATATTACTAGAAAACACAATTTCACAGCAGACTGCCTGTAATCTTACAATCTTTCTTCCCCCTTTTAGATAGCATTCCCTGAATCTCAGGTGTGAAAGTGTTTTGTAGATATATCTCTCCATTAAGACTGGGCTTCACAACTCTGCATTTTATTGGCTGTGGTTTTCTGTAGTGGTCTTCATCTGCTACAGAGAAGGTTCCTGGATGAAGGGTGAAGACACACTTGCCTGTGGTAGTGAGGACAAATGATTATGTATTGTTGTTAGAGATTATGCTGCTTTAGTAAATTAGTGGTTGTAGATGTTAGGTTGTTGCATTGCTGTGGCCACGCCCCCACCTGGAGGGGCTCCAAAGAGCCTCTGATGTTTATCTTCAAGGTGTGTCTGCCTTTAAAAGCCCCAACCATGTGGGAGGAGAATTCACTCTTTTCTCTTCCTCTCTGCCCGCTACTCTCTCTCTCTCTCTCTGTTTACCCTCCCCCACCTTAATAAACCTAATATGGCTCTTGACAACATGCTGGTGAGTTTTCCACGCACAAAATACTAACAGTAGATTCTCCTCCAAAACCATGAATTCACTATAACTGAATGGTTAGCTAGGTTTCCAGTATCAGAAATAGCTTCTCTCTGGTTGAGTGGATCTTAAGTCAATAGGAGGGCTGTTTGTTACTGCCTAATTTATGTGTGCCATTACTGTGCCCTTAGTGTTATTGTGCTATGCTGGTTTTTGATAAAGTTCATAAGCATCATAGCTTGAAGTTTACATGATACCTTCTGGTACCATGAAAAGTTAGTCCTCAGGGAAGGGATACTCAAGTAAGTTCCAGCTCAAGGGCCTGTGGGCTCTGTTTCTGAAATGCATGGTTTTTTTTCAGCAATGGGGACTTATTTTTCATGTCCATTAGGTGTGTGTGTGTGTGTGTGTGTGTGTGTGTGTGTGTGTGAGGGGGGCAGTAACCAACAGTAATAGCATTAGGCTGCTTGTTTTGTGTTTCCCTTTGCTTGAGTTGGTCCTAAGTCTAATTAGAGAGCTATTAGTTACCACCAGGGTACATTTTCCACTAATGTCCCCTTAGTGTTATGCTGGTTGTTATTATGGCTCATATGTTTCAAACCTGAATAGGGTTGTTAGTTGCTTCCCTTGAAAAAAACAGAGTACAAGTAATCTGATTGGATGATTAAAGGGAGGGCTCCTTAGGGAGGGACAGGAGGTAAATACATAAAGGAGTAAAGAGGAGGGTAAAATAATAGCAAGGATATCTGAAAAATCAAAAGAATCATACTATTAACCACTTACTTTATAAAACAAAACAACACACACATAATTTTAATGTCACAAATCTGTGTATAAAGGTACATATAGTTCAAGTGAAATTTTCAAATCTGGAATGACAGTTCCCCTTCCAAGGGGCAGAGGCCACTTAACAAAAACCCAAGTACCAGGCATAAGAAACCCCCTTTTGAGTTGCTGGTCATGGTTGTTAAGTGACTCATAAAACACACAGCCTATTGCTATTGCCCTTGGTTGCCCCCAGAGTTAGAAGTATGCTCCCCTTTGAGGACTAGCTTTCATGGTACTAGAAATCTCCACAATCTTTTAAAGTAATGTAATGAGTCTTCCTTTGTCCTGCCAGTCTGCTTCCAAATAATGACACAGAGACTTTTTATTATGAAAGATTTGCCTATAGCTTAGGCTTGTTCTTAATTAGCTCTCAAAACTCAAATTAACCCATTTATATTAATCTATGTTTTATCATGTGGTGTTACCTGTTTCATCTTTTATCTCCTGTTTATGCTCTGTGTCTCCTCACTTCTTCTATATACTTAGATTCTCCGGCTCTTTCTTTCTCTCTCTGGAAATCCTGCCTCTACCCCTGCCTAACTATTGGCCATTTAGCTTAATGTTACAGAAATCACAAAAAATACATTTTCACACACTATACAAATATCCTACAACAAGTAAGACTTTTCTTTACCTGAAACTGCACAAGTTATAAAGAACAGATCTAAAACTAAAGCTCAGGTCTCTTTCAGAGACAACTGACACATTTACATGCTAGAATGTTCTTTCTGTAGATAGTATGCTATCAGATCTATCTATTTATCTATCATCTATCTATATCTATATATAGTTTAGAGGACTAAACTTGTTTTGTATGTAATCTTACTGAAGGCATATAGGACTTATTTTGCTTGTCTTCTGGTCTTATTATTCAACCCAGGAAACTCAAGCTGAAAGCCTCAGCACAGTGGGTGTTTAATTCTATCATGAAGATTGAAATGGACTTGGGAGATCACCCTTGGTGCTGAGCACTCCACTCTTTAGTAATAACACCAAGTAAATGGAAGACACTCTTGAGAACTATTGTTCACTTCTATTCTTTTATCACCTATTGCCACAAGCCAACTTGCTCCAAGATTGAATGCCTCAATCTAATTTTCTTCTTGTATTCATTGAGTTGAGACTGGACAAGTACCTCATACAAGTGATTTACACTCAAGATGTCTTATAAGGTTATCAGGGTTTATGGTCCTAATTGAAAGTCTGACTAGAAGACTATTCACTTTGAAGAATACAGTTATTATGAATCCTAGAAGTCAGTAGGCCCTGAACATGCTTCAAAATGGTAGAGAAGTATAAAGAAATAGAATGTGATGTTTTCCTGAAAAGCCATTTAAAGCTTTCTACATCACTATTTGGGAAAGATGCATGCAGTATTTGTAGTAAGGAAATCAATGTCTTCTGTAGACTAACATATCAGCTATAAAAGTCATTACTTGTACTTTATGCACATAGGTGAAGTTGACTTATAGTTTTCAGTATGAATACAAGAGACAGAAGAAAATGACAAGGCTATTCTTATTTTAAGTCAAGCACAGATACTAGAGAGATAGGGTATAGCCTCAGCATTCCAGATAGACTTGACTTTTGAGAAGTATATATTGGTCTTTCCCAATCAGACATTTTGCCCCATTTCTGCATGTCTATATTTCTAAACATGAAAGGTTCATATTGCTATCTGGTATTATTATGCTATTTTTGGGAGTGACATGGTTAAGAGCACACATCATCAGTATAGTACAGCAAATCAATGCAATGGTGGGTTCAGGCAAGGCTTACTTTTTCTGTCCTTGCCTTAGATTCCAGCATTGCCATGTTCAACATTCAGGACATGTTCCACCCTGAACCTTGGTCCCCAAGCCTCAGTATCTCATTATTTTTCACCTAGTGGCACTTGAGTTGCACATCTACAACCTTATTTTTTTTTTAAAGAGGAATAAGTCAAATTGTGGGTAATACTCCCCATTTAAATACCCACCTTGGCAGAGGAATGTTTAGGGAAGCTTTGACAATATCTGAAAATCCAACCCAGTATAAATCCTCACTTGATTGCTTTGAAACCAGGCTAAGTTTCCTGCCAGAGTGAACTCTCATTATAGCAGCTAATTAAATCTGCCCTCATACTGGTCCCTCAAAGTTTATTTGGCTACTTCCTTTTAGCCTGGTTATTTTTAGAAGAAACCAATTCCTTCTTCAAGGTAGCTCCTATTCCACTGAGGCTTTTGCTTATCCTATCCCTGCAAGAGCATCACCTTGTAGTTATACTGCAGTTGACCTACTGTAGTGAATGCTGCAAAACTAAGTATCCAGTTTTCAAAGATCCAGGGCATGAATGTGTGGCTCCTGTAGACTTTTCATTTTTTACACATTATGACTTAATGGCATTTTCCCCCAGGAATCATCTTATATTTTCTGCATTTACAGTGAAAGTATAGCCTGCCCACTCCACAGTAATTTCAGATGAGATTTTGTCCTGGGTTCCAAAAGGTTTTGAGTCTAATGAGTAATTTCTCTCTCATGTCTTTCTCTCTCATGTCTTTGGTCTCTGCTGAAATTCTTTAGCTTTCAAGCAATCATATTCCTCATTACTCTAAGTACCCTTCTCCAGATATTTTGCATGACCCTGTTACATAATAGAAGTGATACTATATACTACGACCTGGGTTATAGCTTTTTATAAATCCTAGCTCTAAGAAATCCATAGGCAGTGTGGTGGCATTCACAAAGCACTGTCTGCATTTGCCTACCTACTTACAGTGTAATCTTGAGCAAGTAAAATTGCCCACATAGGCTGGAATTCATTGTCCTATATGTATATGCCTTCAGTAAGGTTATATACAGAAAACCAGTTTGTAAACTACAAAATTCTTAAAACTCTGTTGTCTCTTTAGTGGGCCTATTCCATGCTGTCACCTTTAATCAAGATGGTACCAAAGTCATCCAACTTCCCTCTTTTCCAGTGTTAGTTAAGACAGTGGCTGCCCACATGGCTGTACTTAATTAAGTGTGTGGGGGGTGCAGACCACATGTTGTTTTCCAGGGCATTCCAAATTGGAATTTTTAGTTTTAACTTTGTTTGTTACAGACTTTTAGTCAATTCCTTAGCTGTTTTTCTTTAATAAGGTAAAATAGCATAAAATAACTTTAATATTATTTATATCCAAGTGGCATATGAATCTCTGTCATTGCATCAGATTCAGTGGCCAGAAATCCCAGAGGCAACTTCTGAGCCCAGGTAACTAGTTGCAATAATAACAGCTGAGCTATTACAAAGACACACAGACCACAGAAACTCGGGTATCCAAGAGCAGTCAGAAACAAGTATGCAGTGGCCACACACATTCACACATCTACTGATCCTGAAGTAATACTGTGTGGCTTCCATTTCCAAAAGAAAACATACAGGCAAAGACTCATACATACATACATACATACATACATACATACATACATACATACATAATAGACAGGACTTCTCTTACAGCAAGACAAACAAAACTTTCCACAGAAAACAGACTTTGTTATAAATAATATAGACTTTTAAACCATGTCAGAAGAGTAACTTATAAATCCTGCAATAAAAATTTATACTATAGTGAAGCATGTAAGAAACGCAGTAAACCAGATCAAGTCAAATTAAAAGGACCAGATTTATTGGGCAAAGCACTCTTGGCTGATCTTTCCAGCCCCCAGAGGTGAGGCAGGAGAAATCACACACCATTCTTGAGAAGGGGGCTTAAGTAACCTGTAGGCAAGGTCTAAAACTTGAGAAGAGGAGTCTGAACTTTTCTTTCTGAGTCTTTCTGAGAGGGCAGTGTTAGGAATGGGGCAGAGCTGGAGATTTCACACCAACACTGAATACTTGCCCCTTTAGTTTTTCTGCTTAATACATACATTATTGACCTGAGCAAAAGTTATTATTGATAGTTAAACTGAAAAAAAAAACCCACAAGACAAATGTCTCACTCTGGAATTTTTATATTATTAATACTGTATTAATTACTGGTAGTTCTAGAATTATAATATTAAATACCTCTATCTTGTTTAAACATTTATAGATTTTGAGGTGTCTCCTAAATCTTATGCTTACTGTTATTGCTAGGGATGAAAGCCTGCCCCACCCTGGAAGGCTTCTATTTACAGCCAGATCTGATTGCTATGTGTTTCTTATTGATGGCTTTTAAAACCCAGACAGACCTTCACTGTAGAGCAGCATTCCAGTTCTCCTAGTGGATATTGCTCATCTGTTTACAAGGCAACAGGCACACATAACCCTCCTTGGCACAGATCACTGGTGACAAAATATGAGAGCAATAATTTTAGCTTTCAGGCCAGCCCTGAATGTTGTGTTTATATCCGCAAAGAGAGAACATTGGAAATTATTACAGCTTCCAGCTGCTACATGACCTACCTCACATAAATGAGGCTGACAAGCACTAGGAGGAAACTATATTGTTTGATTTTAATTGTTGTGCAATGATGATGACAGTTAAAATGATGACTATTGTGAGGATATCCATGTAACCATAGTTTATTGCTGTGTTAAAACAAACTTTCACGTCTTAAATATCTTATTTTTTTCTCATAGGGAATCCTTGCGGTAGATAGGCAGGCATTCACTAGGATAAGTATGGGGAGACTGAGGCCTCCTGAGGAGACTGAGGTCTCAAATGTTTCTTCCACACTCTCTCAGTATTCATGGGATGGATGTAAACTCATGACTACAGTTCGTTTTTCAGAAATGTGACAATGAGTATTGTGGTCCCTGGGAAGCCTGAGTTAATAGATGTCAGAATAAACAAAGGCCTACAAATAACTCAGATAGTTGCTGAGAATATGGTGTCTTCTAGCAGCTTCTTCAGAAAAGGTGGTCAAGAAAGGCCTCAGAGTGGGAAACAGTTTCTAATGAGGAGAAGAGGAGACAGCCAACCGGAAAGCTGTTGAAAATAATGCTGGAAAGGAAGTGTGTAGAAAAATGCAATTAGATCCGAGCCTGTCACCCTGCACAAAACTCAAATCCAAGTGGATCAAAGACCTCAACTTAACCCCAACCACTTTGAACTTGATAGAAGAGAAAGTGGGAAATACACTTCTACAAATTGGCACAGGCCACCACTTCCTAAATATAACACCAGTGGCACAGGCACTAAGACCAA
>PVIH01016108.1:0-46930 GCA_004025045.1 Sigmodon hispidus | reverse complement strand
TTCAAAGTGGTTGGGGTTAAGTTGAGGTCTTTGATCCACTTGGATTTGAGTTTTGTGCAGGGTGACAGGCTCGGATCTATTTGCATTTTCCTACACACTTCCTTCCAGTTATGCCAACACCATTTGTTAAATATACTATCTTTTTTCCATTGAATGTTTTGGGCCTCTTTGTCAAAAATCAGGTGTTCATAGGTTTTTTATGCCATGCTTTTTTGACAGCCATCAGAGACCTGCTCCTTTCCAAATAGAAACAGGAGGAGTGGATGAGGGAGGCAGAGGGGAGGTGGAGGGAGGGATGGGAGGGGAGGAGAAAAGGGAAACTCTGGTTAGGATGTAAAATAAATGAAAAGTAATTATTAATTAAGAAAAAAAGAATAGTCAAGGAATCAAATCAACCTAAGTGTCCAGCAGTGGACAAATACACAAAGGATCTTATCCTAGTTAGGTTTCTATTGTCATGATAAACACCATGACAAAAAGCATCTTGGGAAGAACAGGCTTTTCATCTAACAGCTTGTAGTCCATCTTGAAGGGAAGTGAGGGAAGCAGAGATTGTGGGGGAACTGCGCTCATGGCATGTTCAGTTTACTTTTTTATACACCCCAGGATGACTTGCCCACAATTAGCACAGCCCATGCATCATAGACGTTCTTACAGACCAACCAAGGTTCCCTCTTTCCAGATATTATCCTGTTAAGTAGATAGCATAACCTGACAGTTTTACAAAAAACAAAACAAAACTCTTTTTTTTAATGTGTCCAAAATACAGGTAAAAGTGTAATTGTATAAATATGTAAATCAATGACATATACTATCATTATTAAGCACTGCATACAAAACATTTTTGTATACAATAAACTTTTATACAATGGGTAGTGTTTTTTGCAATGGTTGTTTCCCTGTCCCCAGCATAACCACAAACTCGTGACCCTTACTTTGCAGTATGACATTATGAGTAGTCTGTATCGTTGATCATTACTCAGTGCTAGACTACCCATAACAGAATACGACTCAGCTACTAAGAATCTCTTCACATATTTGATCATATTGATTAAAACTGGAAGACATGATTAGGTAAAGCAAGCCAATTACAGACAAGACAAGTGCTGTGAGAGCTGAGCTTTATGCTTTAATGACATAGTTAATGATGTACTGAGTTCTTAAAAAGTACCAAAAGAGTAGATGTAAAGCATGGATGTGAAAATGTTAAGAGTGAGATAATACAAATACCCAACAGCTAGACTTAGTGACTCCACAATGTAAATATACTTCAAAATATCATGCTATACAAGATAAATATACATAGGTTTATCACCATAATACAAAACTCTGGAACAAACATCTAAAGACATATTCTAATGATTTAATTAAATTAAGGCACGTTATAAATAATTTGCATATAAAATGAAGTTTTCACATTTTCTTGAATGTAAACATAATAGTACTGTGTTAATTTCAATTCACCATTTAAGTAGAGAGGGGCTACTTTTCCCACCTTAAAAAAAAGGGAATGGGTGTATCCACAAAACTGGAACCTGAAGGATCCAAGGGTTCACTTAGCCACACTTGTCTGTCTCCAACCTTTCCTTGGACCATATTTAGGAATATAGTTTAAGGTAGGATATGGAAACTCTCTGTGGAAGATTTATGGTTCAATTGTGCAATAACATAATAATCAAAGCAAACCTTGAGTCTAAAACACCATTATCAGAAAACAAAGAATACTGTTTCACGTGCTGCAGTTTAATTTATTTAATATTTGTTTCCTGCATCTTGAAAGAGACTTTAAAATGTGCTACCCATTTTAGAGCGACATTTCCCAGTGTGAAGTGCATTGTTTTACTAGAGAGAAGTGGAGTTTGTGTGACAAACACTACCTTCTTGTTCATTCCAGTTGTCAATTCCAGCAAAAAAATCTGTCAAGGCTCTCGATGTTTGAGACAAAAGTCTACATGAAGTAGTTTAAATACAAAAGAGGAATTTGCTGATTCATACGAAATGGTAAGATGCTTGGCTCTCAGACGTCAGCACCTCCCCCATCTGCTTGCCTCAGCTTGTTAGATACTTTTGGTGAAGAGCTTTCTACTGGAGGAGAAGACACATTTCAGGGGCCCCAGAAACAAGAGGCAAGCAAGCTTTTTTAATTTTTCTTTCTCACCTACCTCCCCAGCTTCATCAGAAAATTCTCCTAGCAGATAGCTAACTGGCTCATTTTAATCACATGACTCTGGCCACTCACAATGGTCAGCCCATTGGAAGGAGAAACATTGGATTGGAAGATCTTTGGTTGCACATGCCGTGTCTCTGGATGAGTGATAATAGAGAAGTTCAGGGCTCTAAATCTCCTTATAACACGTACTTTAAAATCTGAAAAATGACGAGTTTGTGTTTATGATACTTATATAACATTCTTCACACTTCATATACTACATAAGGTTTTATCCTAATTAACTGACTCTCCATACTTACACCGTTCCAAGAAAAAGCTATTAGGCAGAACTGTTGTACTATATCTTACAAATCACTTTCCTGCTAGGGGCTCTAGTCTATAGCTTGGTTATTCTATATTCCTGTGAGTTTAGCAAACTGGAAAGAAAAGGAAATGACTAGAATTTTAAATTCACATGCACTTCATAAGATGATGCATGTTAACTGGAAGATAGGGCCAGCTCACCTAAACTTATAATTGTTAAGTTCCACATCAGAAAAGGTGTGGAGACACAGGGAGCTCACAAACCATGCCAAAGGGTTACAGAATAATTCTGGGAGCCATTGCCATGGGGCATTGAAATTGTTAAACTGTAAACTGCTTCCTGGAGGGCAAACACAGGCTGCATGTTACAATCCACAGTGCAATTTGGCATAGCATCTTGCATAAAAGTGTATCCCAAACCACTTTACAGAAGTTAAATTTCCATTCTCCAGCCAATGTATGCTATACATTACAGAACATCTGTGTGCAAACATTGCCTCATAGAAAAAAAGAATCCAAGGCATGAGGTCATAAGATGAAAATTCAAAGAAGAATTTAGGAGACAGGAACACTGGGCAGGAAGGAAGGAAAAAAGAAAATGATAAGAACAAAACACTGATATATTAGATTTAGAGATGGATCTTTTATGGGTTAAATGCACATTAGCCTCTTGGCACTAAAAAAAATTGAATGTGAGACAATTGTTCTAAATAGCCCACAAGAGTATTAGAAGACATTAAATAAATAAAAACAAATAGTAATCAAATTAGATCAGGAAATAATCTCAGTGTCTATAGGATAAAGGCAATAAAACACCATATGTCAAGTCAATCTAAATTACTAGAGCTTCATGTGCATAACAGGATGTATAAGCTGAATTAAAACATAATATTTCATAGAATATATAAATAAGTTCAATTAAGCCATGCACTTTTAGAATCCTCACTGACTCCCTGCCCCTCACATACACATAGACCTACCTATTCTGGAACTCACTATGTAGACCAAGTTGTCCTCAAACTCACAGAGATCCATGTGCCTCTGCCTTCTGAGTGGTGAGGTTCAAGGTGTACACCACCACACCCAGCTCCTTACTGATTTTTAAGAAACCTTAAAACATTAACTGATTTTTTATTTTACTCCTCAAAGAACAATTAATTGAAAAGTATCCGTGATAACTAAGGGAGCTTTATGTCCTGTCCCTTTCATTCATTCATCACATGAAATCCTTCTGATAAAAAGGGGGGTGATTTATTTAATGAGATCAAATTCAAATACTCTCTAGCACTTTAAGAGAGAAACATGAACAACTTTAACACAGATAAATACAAAGTAATTGAAGTGAATAATGTGCCAATTACTGATTTTTATTTAACATTGCATACTTGAACACTTGTACATACATGTGTTGAAACGTCACACTGTTCCTGTAAATAGGTAGAATTGTGTCAATATAAAAATACAGCTATTTGTTTATTTTAGTTTGTTCATAAACTAAATACCAGGGAGATAGCTTTTGGAAGTTCAGATTTAAATTCTGCATGTGAACTTGAAGCTTTTGTGTCTGTCTCAGGTGTCATCTGGGTTCCACACAGTGTGTGTGACAAACATCAAAGTTGATAAATCTTGCAGCTATGTATTTAGCAGAAGGTTCATATAACCAGTTAAAGGCTGTGCAATTCCATTATGGGATATTCTGTTGCATACTGAAGTTTCCCATACAGTGATCTGATTACCTTTATTTGTCCTGTGTAAGTTTTCTGTTGGACATTTCCCCATATAAATATGACAGGTATATGGTTTTGATTTTATGGCACATATAACAGAGAGAATAAAGTAAACCATAATTTATTATTTTCCCCCAAGTCTTAGCTATTCATTGGGGTTATATAATGGCTTGGTATTATTTGTAAGGGAAAGTTAAAATTATACACATAAATATATATAATCACTGGGTTTTGGCAGTTTTGTAGAGACTTAGCAGAGACAGATACATATATTTCTATATATGTGGTATATATTACAAGTACTGCCAAACTGAGTAAAGTTTTTTTTTTCTTTTTCTTTATACAGTTCACAGAGCTTTTAAAATTTATGTTATCTAAAAGCATCATTGATTTCTTAGGAGGAAAAACACACAATTTTGGGGAAATGTTAGACTATCATCTACTTTAAGTGGGTATAAAAATTATACTGAATTCAGAATCTAACACTGTCTGCCAATAGCAAACACTGATTATTCTTGCTAGTCTCATATTTAACCTGAATCTCCCTGGACAGGCATGGGAAATTTCCTGGAGATATTTTGATGAAGGCTCCAACTGCACACTGAGGTAGATGCCCTACCTCCAGCTTCACCTGTATCCAGTCCCTTCTATGGTGGTGACACAGTCAGAGCTACAGGTATCTATCCAGCTAGTACATGCTCCACTCTGAAGGCTGCAGCCTCAAGGATACCTTCCCCAATGATATAAGTACCAAGTAATAGACTAACACTTAAATACCTAGACATTCCCCACACACAACACAAATATCATAAACACAAAACATACATATCACAAACACGTACATATACACCACAAACCATACACATACTACATACACCTACACTACACATACCATGCATACCATACATAGCACACCACACTCAAACATACCCACATACTGTGCACACAAACCATACATATATCACATGTACTACACATGCCACAAACACCCCATACACATTATACATGCACAACACATACCATAAATATACCACACTTGTTCTGCACATACATATTACAAACACACAACACATATCATAGCACATATACGTTCCATACACATACACACAAACACATGCACACAGGTTCTGAATCCTGGGATCGAGTAAAGTTTCTTATTCACCTGTTTGGAAGTTCTTAATTTGTGGTTGGACTTTTTAAAAAAGAAAGTGTCTATGTGCTTCCAAAAATTATATGTTGAATTTGTTTGGGAAGTTTTGATTTTTTCTTTTAATGGCAAGAAAAGTTTATAACTTTAGACAATTTTCCCAAAGATTTGTGCCCTTCAAATGTTCAAGAATTGTTCACCAAGTTTCAATGTATCGCTCTAAATGAGCATGAACTAAAGCTGTCTTTCCACTGTCACAGAAATGCCTTGAAGAAGTCATCACCGTACAAAGTTGCTGTGCCAAATGTGCCATCATTATTTTTTAACCATGTGATTAGTTCTGGTCACACTGTGTAATCCACGAGAACTCGAAATTACCTGTCTTCTTTTGAGAAGCCACACCATTCATAGCTTTCCTGGCATAGTTAGCTTTCTGTTGCTGTGATAAAAACATGACCAAAAGCAAGTTGGGGAGGAAAGGTTTGTTTGGCTAACAGGTCTATTGTGCAGGGAAGCCAGGACAGGTGCTCATGGCTGGAACTGAAGCAGAACCCGTGGGTAACGATGCTTACTGGTTCCCCTTTGGGTTCTGTCATCTGCCTTTCTTACAAGACCCAGGGATGGAACCTCTCACAGTGCCAAGGCCATTATCTCTCATTTATCAGTCAATAAAATGCCCTAAAACAATGTCAGTAGACAAATCTAACGGAGGCGATTTTTCAGCTACGTCTCTTTCTTTACAGGTGTGTCAGGTTAACAACCAATATTAGCCATTGCATTGCACAAGAAGTAAGCAATGGAAATAACTTTGATCATTATGTCTACAAAATGACATACAGATATAGGTTTTAAAAGATTTGCTTACTTTTATGGATATGTGTGACTTTGTGTATGGATATGTACCATATGAGTGTCTGGTACCAGGAGAGGCCGTAAGAGAGTGTCAGATCTCTTGGAAGTAGAGACAGAAGGCATTTATGAGCCTCCTTAGGCAAGACTGGAGAACCAAATCACAGCCATTCCTCTAGTCCCCAGATGGACTGTTTCAAAATGAATTTGTTGTCAATATTGAAAATAAGAACATTTCTTATCAAAACAATGAGGTTTCTATTTTCTTTTTAAAAAACTGAATATCTAGCTTCTTTGACTTCTTGAATGAAGCCGAGCAAGGGGACCTATGGTTTCCTCACTCAGATACAGCTCTCTGCCTTGCTTTCTTTGATTTATCAATTATTCTTCTTTAAAAAAAAAAAAAAAAACCTTTCAATCTTCAAACGTCAAATAGTTAGAATAAACATTCAGGCAATGAAGTCAACTTTCTACATTTTCCACAGACATTGCATTTCCTATCAGTAAATTCTTTTCCTTTAAAAAGAGTATCCTCTATGAGACAAAAAAAAAGTGAGCTGCTGATTAGGTAAGTTCTGCAGATGGGATGTGCTGTTCATGATCCATAGTTGATCATGGACAGGCTCATGTGCTTAAAAAAATAAGTGGAGAACTAACATTGTCCTTTGACAGAACCTAAGTGAATGAGTTACTCTTAAAAGGCCTCTTATTTTTGTCTTGAACATAAGTGTTGCTTTTTTAGGATAAGAATATTGTAAACTACTGAATATTGTTTATTTCTTTTAAATTTCAAGGGTTACCATAGATGTGGGAAGCCTAAATCTTCTCTGTCGTTTATAAGGAAGAGCTGTGAGGGTTTGGTGGTGAGTGAGTAGCCTGTGGATTTCCCTATCTGGTCACACTGAAATCAAGCATTCTTTCCTGTTACTAAGGGCCTGCAACCCACGAGTAGACCTCTAGAGAATACATCAAAAGGGAAATATGGCACAGGGAACACCGTTTGGATGTGATCATGATTGGCTATCATCTAACATCTTTCTAAAGCCTCTTCGTTCCGGTCTGTTTTTTCACATCGGTGGTACTGCGGCATGCTAGATGACTGTCAACGACACGAACTTATGAAAGACTTCAATTTGCACAGTAGTGACCATTAAAACCCAGGTTCTGTCGTGCACTATCCAGAGATCAGCTCGAGCTCTGTGGAAGCACAGAGGCCAGACACTCCAACACGAGAACCTGCAGGACATTTTCTGAACCTAATTGCAGGGGCCATTTGGGTTAGAGCAAGGTTGCACTATAAATCTACCCTCGCAGAGAGCCGGCGTTCCCAATGCATATTGAATCAATTTTTTTCCTGTGAAACTGTTTAAGCTAGATTCGGTGCCACCGTAGTAAAATGCTCCTCAATAAACTGTTTTCACGAGAAGTTTGCCCACTCATGTGTCCCAAAGCTGTTGTAATCTTCATTGTTGAGGCTGATATAGCAGCAGGGACATTATTCTATTTCTTGACATGTTTAAAATTCTCTAATGAATAAAGCTAACGGCTTATGGGTGCTTCCACTGTCACTCGATTATCCCGGAGGGATTTTTTTCTTCTCGTTCTTTTTTTCTTTCTTCTGATTTTTTTTGTCTTTAAAATTGGCCTCCTCGTTCATTTTTTAACTACCTTGAGCACAGAGGTCTGAAGGGAAAACAGATCAAAGATCAGCTTGCAACATAAAAAGCAGCTGTAGTTAATTAAAGGCAAATGAAGGACATCTGACCAGAGTCTTTATGAGCCGCCTCGTCACACATTCAACAGTCTATAATATCTGTGACCTTGTCCCTTGGTCCTGAACTGTCGCCAAACCTGAGAATTGGATATGTCTCAAGTTATATACTACAGAGGAATGGCAAAAAGGGAAGAATGTCCAGGGTGTGGCTTGGAAAAGAGGAAATGACATTAACAAGGATATGCTCAAAGTTGGTTGGCTGAGATGGGAAAGGATGACAGTGTTTCTTCATCACTGAACAGAATTTTTCTTTAGACTGAAAATAAACTAGTTTCTTACAGAGAAATAAAGGTAATACTTGGAAGGTAAATTTTAATATATACTTTGTTATGACTTGAAAGAACATGAACTGAGAATACTTTTGTACATCCAAATAATTTTACAAAAATTGTTTCTATGTTTAAGAACTTATATATCTACATCAGTGAAATGGAAAAAAAACAATATTTTCTAATTGTAAATGCAATGACAGTTGTGTGGCATGGGCAGTTTGTGGGGACTCTCGCAGTGGGACCAGAATTTATCCTTAGTGCATGAACAGGCTTTTTGGAGCCCATTCCCTATAGAGAGATACCTTGCTCAGCCTTGATGCTGGTTCCTGCCTCAATTTGATAAGCCAGACTGTATTGACTCACCCTGGGAGTCCTTTACCCTCTCTGAGGAGTGGATGGGGATGGGGTGGGGTGGAAAGAAGGGAGGGGTGGCTGGGAAGAGAAGAGGGAGGGGAAAGTGTATATAAAACAAACCTTTTAAATAAAATAACAAAAAACTACAAAATCGATTAGCTATATAAAAGAAAATAAAGTTATACAAAAGTCTTAGCTGAGCATGACCAGTCAAACCTTATATTAAAATCAAGAGAAGTACTTTGGCACTGTGACACTGTTTGCAGATGGCCAAGATGACTGACTGTCACGTACAGATGATGAAGTAAATGTCTGAGTTCAGGTAAAGCATTTGGCCTCTGTCAGCACCAGGAAAATGTCCGTCAGGGTCCATATTGACCCCTAAAAACAAATCTGCAGAATGTGTAAGAAAAAAGCCCTATCCTCCAGAACCCCCACTACAAATGGACAGCTCCTGCCACTGGCTGTCCACTTGCTAAAGGCTCGGAGCCACTCATACCCTATGCTACTTCCCACTTTCTCCTGCGTGGAGACTGGGCATTACAGAGAACATGCGGACCTCACAGGATTGTATAAGGGAATAGAAAGCTCACATCTCGAGGAGTGTCATAGGCACTTTGATGGGCACTTTGAAGTCTTGCCTATTAACAACACTAATGGAGATGCTGTAGAGGGCACTAAAAGTCAACTAGGACCTACTTATGGGATTGGGACCTAAGAGGTGCAATGTATAAACAGATACAATTTCAATATAAATTTGAAAACTAGTTCACCTTTACAGTTCAAACTATGTTCAACTTACCCAAGCCAGCTAGTAAAATCCAAAGAAAATACAAACTAAAAAGCATGCTTTTTTGGTGTGTTCATTTAAAAAAAATGAATTTACCAGGTTGAACTAACACAAAGCTGTCACGCCGGCCATCTGTAGCACATTAAAGAAGGCACTGCCACTGTTTCAAACATTTTGGAGCCCGGTAAGATTGCATTTAGCCTGTGGCATATAATTTTATGTACTCTAAAGTGGTAGGTTTTGTTTCTGGAAAGAATGAAGCATCAGATGGAATCAAGGGTAGTGAATACAGATGCAAGTTAGTCTGTATGATTTTTGCCTTAGATATTGCTGTGCATGAACATTCTTTTCTTCTCCAAAATTCAAATTGACATTTAATCACTGTTGTAATATCATCAGGCTGTGGGGTCTTTGAAAGGTATTGGGCCATGGGATTCCATTCTGATGGTGCTGTGCAAAGGAGGGGTTCATATGATAAATGAGGTGGGGAGGATGGAATAAGAGGGGTGAGAACAGTGGATGCTGGTGTCACACACTCACTGAAGAGCACACTGAGGGCTCCATACTGAGTGGGTCCAGGGTACACTGAGAATAAAGGAAGTTGGGTAGTAAATAGCACAATCCATATCTAAGAGGCATGTACATATGATGACAACCCAGGCCCTGGTGGGGAAGAGATTATCTCAAAATGAAAGGTTCAGATCATCCAAGACAGGGCACAGGAACACCAAAGTTCCAACTGATTTGCTTTTCTTTCCTGTATTTATAGCAAGGCATGTTAATCTGCACTATTTGTACAACTTTTAATTAAAAGCTGCCAGCTCCTGGAGTCAGTAACCTATAGCTCACATTCAGCAAGCAAGTCTTTGAGATTCTCTCCCCCATCCTACCCTGTTTAAATATACATTGACATCCAGAAAGTATTATACCAAATTCATTTTTCTCCATGTAGAACTCAACAAGAAAAAATAAAAGATAAATAAAAAATAGTGTTAGTTAAGTATTTTTTAAAGGAAATTAATAAAAACATTTATTTTAAGATATCTGACTGTTACTTCCTTTTTAATTTATCAAGTAAATCTTCAGGGTCCACACCTATATATTTGAAAACCATCAACATGGCAGCAACTATTCACTGCACCAGGAGACAAAGAAATACACAAAACCTCCTAATAAATCTCAGGAGACTACCTCGAATGCAGTTTGAGGGAACTGTAGTTCATCTTTCTGTATCAACAGATCTCACTGCATGAGCTTCAATGCTGAGAGGTGTTGCTTCCCCATATAACTTGTGCTTGTGAGATACTGGTGTCTGTAAGTCCAGCTGTCAACTAGCTGGTTGTTTCTGACTGCTACAGAAAAGCAGACATATTAATTGACTGAAATATTACTTCAGTCTAAAACTAGGAGGCAATAAAAAATACAGAAATCATCTGGGATTTTTAAAGAAATGCAACAGACATTTCTCCATAAAACACGATAGAGCATACAATGGGGAATTCACTCCTTTAACAGTCTCTACTATGTAGTATCTATGAAGTATTTAAAATATTGACTGTCTTTCTCATCACAGTGAGAAGTCTGGATTTTACAGGCATGAAGCAGGAAGGTTCAAATGCAGGGGATGCTGTCTGGGGTGGTAGGCAGAGGCCTTCAAATGTATCATCAGACACCACACTGTCAGCAGAGTGTTCTGAGCCCAATAGGAGACTTTTATAAAATGAGAAAAGATTGCTGCTTGAAGTTGGGAGGCAGTGATAGGAATGGAGAAGAAAATGATTAGGAAGGAAGATATTAAGAAATCCATGTGGGATTTGAGGACTAATTCTGAGGCCATTACCTAGGCACATTGGTTAGACATATTTCTTATTTGATGGTGTGGGGATGTGTGTGGTGTGGTGTATGTGTGTGGGGGGTGTATGTGGTGTGTGTGTGGGGGGTGTATGTGTGTGCTGTAGTGTATATATGTGTGTGTATGTGGTTGTGTGGTGTGTGTGCATGCTCTTGTGCTGTGGAGCATTCCCCAAGGTCAAGTCAGCTCTCTCTTTCCATCATGTGGGTCCTAGGGATCAGAAGTTTGCCAGGCTTGGCCAAAGCACCCTTTGCCAGACACTCTTTTTTTATTATTCCGAAGGGCATCTATCTAAACAGTAACCATTTCTTAACCTCTGTTTGTGTCCCTCTCTTAAGTGTCATGAGGAGCTAAGGAAGCATGGCTTGGTGGCTTATTTTGGAATTACAGTCATCCCTTCGATGGGCAGCCTGTCAGAAAGCTAATGATCTGTAAACTTTGTAAGTGAACCAGGAAAAGTACTTTAAACTAATTCCTTTTAAATTAATTTTTTGACAGTTTCATATGTGTATGAAATAAATTCTGGTCACACTCTTTGTATCACAGGTACTTCCACTGTTCTTTTAACTTCTGATTTTCTGCTTTAAATGAATAGTGCCTATTCCCCAGTGTGTGTTTTCTACCCCACTGCAGTACAGGGAAAGTTTTAGTTGTTTTTAAGATGGCTGGAGGAAGAGAAAATTCTAAACTATTATTTTTATAATAATAACCATTCATAAATTTTAATAAAAAGCCTACCACCTGTTGCCATGTGATACTCTGTAGCTCAGCTGCTTATGCTTCTCCTATGATTGCTATTACCAGTAATGACCCTGTTCCTCCGGTTATCACCTCCACTATTAACTCAGGCTGACTTTTTTTTTTAACATGTATTTATGCACCAGGAGCTGTTGTTTGTATCTCACATCTATAATTTAGTATCTCATTGATGACTGAGGAATGGTCCCAGCAAGCCTCTGAAAAGAACACCAATGTTTTCCCCAGTGTTTCAAGGAAACTGAGTCACAGGGAAGAACTGGCCCTAAGTCACAAGGCTACTCTAAGGAAGGTCTGGGATCCAATCTTGATGGTCTCCAGTCAATTACATCTCTCAATAATCCTAGTGTGGGAGAGCATCCTCCTGCATATAGCTGGTGGCTTATTTGGACAAGCTGGCATTAGCATATGTAACATAAACATAGTCTTGGTAGATTCTAGTGGTGTCTGCTCTCAGGGGCACCCTTCTTTGGGGGAGCTCATTGGCTGAGATGAAAAATCCTTAGCCACATGTAGTGGCCTCACAGGAGAGCACCGAGGCACCCAAGTGTTTGGCAGGTGTCAGTACCACTGAAGTCCAGCTACCATCAGACTGCAACTACATGAAACACCCCAAATGATTCCAGCAAAAGAACTGACCAAATGAACCCAGAAAAATCAGAGCCAGTAGAAACAAAACAAAAAAACAATATAAAACCCCCTAGGAGTTTCTTCCGAGAGTTCAGTTCTTGACAGGTGCCATCACAAAATAACCATAAGTTCTTTGGTAGTTATTTACATGTGTTTACAAGTATTTACTATCTTAAACACATACATGAAAGATACATTCATGTTGTAATATCTATTGAAAGTTAAATATTTAACTTGGGTATTTAAGATGATCAGTACTTAATATTTGTGTTTAATTCATTCTAGTGAAAACATCCTCTCTGCCTGACATATACGTTCTACTATTAATTTGTGTATCAAATCCAAAATCTCTCTTAAGAATTCAAACTTTTCTAGGTATTTTTTTCTTTTTTAAGAAATCCATTTCCCCTAAGATCCCCTTGCTGGAAGGGATTAGATCTATTTCACTCTACTACGACTTGTAACAATGCTAGACACTCACGTGTTCACTCATCCAACAAATGGCTCACGTGCTTTGCACAAAGTGCGTATTAAATAACCACACTGCACAATCTACACACATTTGCTTTCCAGCTCCACACAGCTTAAGATGAACCAGCCAGCAAGGTGCCCGAGACCACAGACAACTGCCACTAGCCCCCCTGTGCCCACTGCTTCCTTCACATATCACCTAAAATTCCCAGGTTTCACACTCTTTTCTGCCTCTGCTTCTTTCTCACCCCAGCTAGAATATGAGTGCTCTGGAAAAGAAAAAGACATCATCCCTGTTGTCATTGCATGTTAGGAAAAGGAAAAATTCCCAGGCTCCTCCCAGCCTTGCTGCTTCCTCTCCTCAGAATCCCACCTGAGTTGTTCTTCTACTTACCACAGGCTGAGAAAGGTGGGTCCTTCTATTTACAGACAATAGAGCCTGCATTTTGTAATTTTAAAATGACCTTTTTTTCCATTTTTACTAAAGAAAAACTTAAATTTAAACAATATGGGCACAAAGTTCAGATGCTTTCAAAAGGGGAAATTATCAGTACAAAAGCTAACATATATGTCTGCATCTTGTTTAGGTAATTAAAATAAAAATATGTATTTTGAAGAAATGGAATGCCTTAAGGTAGAAGGAGAACACTGACAGCTGAACTAAGTTGTGAGGAGAAGGATGTGTTTCTGGAGATGTCAAACACGTTTCAACATTAATATCAGAAGACAGAGGTTATGCCTGGATGAAAAAATATAGTCTATAAGACAAATGTCATGAAAATACTCTTTTTATGGATCATTTGATTTTCATCAGAATAAATTAAACACAAATATTAAGTACTGATCATCTTGAACATCAAGTTAAATATTTAATTTCCAATAGGTATTACAACATGAATGTATCTTTCATAGATGTAAAAATTCAAAATCTGATAAACTGAGATATTATGAAATATCACAACATGTAAGGCTTTTTCACATTCTAGAAAATATCAAAACACTTGGAGAAATATTTGAAATTCATAGTGTGTGACTATGTGGGTTATTACTGACCCATGTTATGATAACCATGGAACACAATTGCTCTTATATAAGGAATTTGCTTAACACATTGCTTTTCTAATTTAAATTTACCTACCAGCTAAATTAAGTCAACACAAGTTGAACAATAACAAATGAATATGAATTTCTAGATCCCAGGAAGAAATCAGGGAAATCTTTCAACTTAGAATGGATATGTGTTTAATTTCCATCCAGATTCACTTACACCTGACTGGTTTTAATCACCATAATGAAAATTAATAAATGATTTCTCATGCCTTTAGCAGACAGTATAGTCTCCAGCTGGTTCATTTAGGGCTTGAGAAACATTTTCCAGTCCCACCCAGTGACAGAAGTCCTGGGGAGGTATGTTCACACAGCTCAAAGGCAGCATTCAGCTGCCAATGGAAGCTCCAGATGAGGATGATTAATATAAACAGGCTTTTGCCTCTGCTGCCCAGCAGTATTACATAAAGCAGTGCTGTTTGCGGAGATCTTTGTATTTTAATTTCCACGTGTACATAGGGTAATGCATTTTTTTCTTCATCTGGTTTGACTTTTGATATTTAAGATCAACTCCCATGTTTCGTTTATTTTTTCTATGCATTGGAAGAAGAACATAAAGTGGCAACACATAATCAGGGATAATTGGTATTTTTTAAGAAAAAAAAAAAACACCTTTCATGATGAGCCAAGTACAAACATTTTACAAATAGAGTATCTTGCACTAAACAGTCGTGTCAGTTAAAAAAAAAATTAGTTATGTTACATGCATGGAAGTACTTGTTAGTTTCAGGTTTAATCATTGCAAGTGGTTTTAATTTATATTTTCTTAAAATTTGGCTATTACACAAAGCAACTACTTTAAAGGACGAATGATTGTCTTCTCCCTGAAGGAAAGAAACTGAAAGTTGATTTCAAACTGAAAGGAATAATAGAAACAAGGCATTTTAAATAAAAATAAATATGGGGAATGGGTAAACCATTCAGGACCAGCTTGCTGAATGTAAGTAGATTAGTTTCTTTGAACAAACAAAAACGTACTGGTTTTCACTCTCAAAATGATCAGAGTGATGTGGGCGAACTATTCCTCTACAAACCATTCTCGGATAGTCGGGTCATCTTGCTGCACTTTTGGTAAGGTCTATACTGTCAGAACGGGCGATGACAGCGCAGCTATTTTGTGTTATTTTAGCCGTCACTAGCCTTCCTAGTATTTTTCACCACCCCCACTTGCTGGCAGTATATCATGGCAGAGTTTCAACAGAATCCTAGTACGAGCTGTGAGCTAACTGGGAAATGTCAACATGTAAAGCCATGTCTAGAATTAGCATGTCTTTAACAAGGGCAAGCTCCCACATTCTCTCTTAAGCACATTCTCTCAGAAGTACAGCAAAAGGGTGGGGGTGGGAGTTAGACCAGCAGATGCTGGAGACACTTCTGTCATCGAAAGAGAAGATAATCATGAGGAACCCACCAAGGGTATTTCACTATAGGGCCAGAAAACGATACTGTTCATGTTTCAGGAACAAGCTCCTTTAATTAAGAACCAAGCGGCCATATGAGGAAAACCGTCCCTCCCAAGTGAAAGACTCAGATCCTTTAGTTTGTTGTGACACATGCCATGTCCCTTCTTCTGTTGGAACATCTGACTTTAATTGACCAGCTATGGAAGCTCCTGCTGTGATATCTATCCTAGAGGTACCATCAGGCAGTAACTTTGGCTCTGATTGGCTAAACAGCCCCTTAATGCCAAGAGGTCAGCATTGTGTCTCAAGCACGTTGCATACTATAGATGGCTTCTCTCAGCACTGCCCTACCTCTGATCTTGAAAAATGACCAATAACTGCATCACAAATCTGCAAAGGCCTAGAAGGCCATGACCCCATGTAACCTAATCAGCATCTCGTAATAATTTGTCAGATTTGAATTGACCAGGGGCCACAGGCTGGAGAGACAATGTTTTGTGCATACCTGAAGCTTTCCTAAGATAAAAAAATGGACTCATGAAGATTACCATAGAAAAATAGAAAGGGAAAACTTCTGGTACTCTTTTAGAAAACAAAGGAGTGAAGGGTAACTTTCTGATAATAATAATAATAACAATAATAATAATGACAGCAGAAGCCATTGATGAAAACTATTTTAGTAATGTGAGAAAAATTCATAAAGAAAGGATATCTGAACTGTCTTGAATACTATGAGCTCTGTAAATATATACTATTTAAAATCTGTGTCCTGAGGATAATAAAGTGACATGGAAAAGCGCTTAGAAGTCATCTCTTGAGGATATCACTCCTCCTTTGGGCTCTTCATCCATTGTCCTCTCAAAACGTGTTTGATTTTATGCCTCAGCATCAGGGAAAATAAGCATAAATATTCCTCATCTTTTATTTTATTTTATTTATCTCAGGGCTGTTGGTACTGTTTTAGCATTAAAAAAATACACAGTGTATTTCCAACATTGTTTTGATTGGGTTTTATTCAAACTCACCATTTAACAACTGTAGACAGTTTAAACAAGATGCTGAGTCTGTTGCATTACTTTAAATGAGGTTCTCTAATTGCACTGCATGTCAGGGTAACATGTACAAATAACAAACACCTCAAGACAGACAGACAAACTCTTTGGGTTTCTCTAATATGTGAATTCTAGGTTCAGATTTTTAGACTATTGAGAGTGACTTGAAATGCCTGTAGAGTTAAAGAAGTTAGAAAGGAGCCATTAGTGGAAAAAGAGGCCTCAAGGGAGAAGAGGGAGGAGATTACATGTAATACGAAAGTAAAAGGTGAGGAGTGCTCGTGAATTGGAAAAGTTTATGGGGGATGGAGGTAGGAGTAAGACAGGTTGGGGGCGGTTAACTGAAAGTAAGGATGAATGAAAAAGCCAGATGGAGATCTGATATTTTGTAGGTCTAGTAAAGTTTATTTTTAAGTTTGAATGGAAGCACTCTACAAGGCTGAATGATACTCCCCAAAGAGGCATAGATTATTGAACAAAAATCGCAGAACCAGGTATAGGAAACTTCTCTGTAGCATAATGCTCTTGTATACTGGAAAAATTTGTCATTGGTGTTGTTTTACTAAAATGCCGATTGGCCAGTAGCCAGGAAGAAAGTATAGGTGGGGTGACTAGACTAGGAAAATTCTGTGAAGAGGAAGGGCAGAGAAGCAGTTGCCAACCAGACAGAGAGGAAACAAATGAGAATGTCTTACTGAGAAAAAGTACCAAGCCACGTGGCTAAACATAAATAAGAATTATGGGTTAATTTGCACGTAAGAGCTAGTCAGTAATAAGCTTAAGCTACTGGTGCAGAATTTACTATAATATTAAGCCTTTGAGTCAATTATTTGGAAAGCCACTGCTGAGTGTTTGGAAATTGTTGGTGAGATGTAAACCTTGGACTATACTTCTCCAAAAGTTACTGATTAGTGAAGCCTCAAAGAGTTTACAACATTAAGGTCATTGTCAGTGCTTTTAGTTCCTCATAAGAAATAGATCATAAAGCCCTGCTGCTAACAATACAAGGTATTTGTGTCATAGAGAAACCAAGCTGCAACCACCCTTAAAGTTTCCTCCCTGATGGCTAGCTTTCATAGTGCCAGAATATGCTTGCCATGCAAGCTTCTGTGGTAGAAAAACCATTGACATTTTTAATCAGCTGTAGAACCAACAAGCGTACAACCTATTTAACAAGATATGCCCACTGGTGCGATAGTGGCATGCCTATTAATGGAGATAACAAACACTTTCTAATTGGATTTGAGGACTGTTCCACATTTAGAAACTCATGCCTAGTACTATAAATATAAAACTGATCAAAAGCTGATGTCTGTAGAGATCCTAGGTCCTAGGAACAAATCTACTATTGTTGTTTTGTTAAGTGGGCACAATGCCATGTAAATATTTATATTGATATTGATACCTTTCTGACTCTGCCCTCCTTCCCCATCTATGCTCCTATTTCTCTGCCTACTTCTAAGATGCATCACATAGATCAAAACAGTTCTTTACTCACAGCATAAAGGCATCCCACATTAGCCAAACCAGTTCCTCACGAAACATTATTAAAATATTATTCCTCAAGAATTAGCAGAAATATTTAAAGGTATTTACAGATAGAGATGGTTTCAGGAGTTGTAGGTTTTAGCTTTTTTAAAGATTATTATTATTTTTCTGGTGATGTATATTTGCCTGCCTGGGTGCCGTGTGGAGTCTTAAAAAGAGCATCAGATATCTGGAGCTCTGCCTAGCATGGGAGTTGGGAACTGAGTGCCAGTCCTCTGTAAGAGCAAGAAACACTGTTAATCACTGAGCAATCCCTCCAGACCCTGGATTTCATTTTAAATTACAACCCAACCAAGACATGCTGAATATTACCATCTGAACAGCTGAGGTTGGCATGCTGTACCTGCTGCTTTTTGCCACTTCAGACTCTAAGAGCTTCCAAAATATAGGTATGTGACTTCGAATTACTTCTGTATGTGTATCAATGAATAATTTACAGTGTTCAAAGCACTTGGCCTTGGGGAAGAGATAAAGATGCCTTATATGACTCTGTAATGCAGACATATGCTCTCTACAAAGGAATATAAAATGGTAAGCCCCATACGTTTCTTAGCTCAGGCCAGCTTTCCTATGCTATAAGATTTACTGTAGAGATTGAACTGGAAGCTTTGCCCAAAAAGTGAAACATCAGTACAGCAGATGTTCAGCATACTTTGGGCTCCAGATGTCAACAAACAGTGCTGTTATAGTTAGAGCCCCTCAGTACCCACCCTGGAGTCATATGTTTCCATGCTGATCAAGGCACACTTAGCAGGATGCCCTGGCTTCCCTCATCACACCAAAATTAAAGTGATAAGTATTTATCAAACTTTCAGAGTCTCCTGAAAACCTATGATCCTGGAATTGATTTAAATCCTTTCTGAGAAATGAAATTTACTACATACTCCTGACCCAAATCCCTGAAACTGGCTAAACTTAAGAAAAGACTGTCTCCCAAACTTGATGAAAAAAACCCATCTGAAGGGACTTGACAGTATTTCACCAAGGACAGGAATGACCGTGTGAATCTATAGCCATTTTTAGAAATCACCAATTTGATACAAATAAATGTCAGAGTCCTCATTGCAGATGACTAGAAGCCAATACAACTATAAAAATGGGAAAAATGCAGAAACAATAACTTTGTCACACATCTTTATTACCTTTAAAAATAACTAATGAAAAACATTCACAAAAAACCCGAAAGGGAGGAAAAAGGGAGAAGCCATAAAAGGAAAAGCCCAAAAGATCCTTTTAAGTATAAGACACATAAATTTTTCTTTCTCTCTCTTTTTTTAAACAACTCTCCTCTGGGGGGAAAAGGGTTTTATGTGATCAGTCTGAGACATAGTAATGAGAACTGAGGGAAACAGACAGTAAAAAGATAGAGTAAAAGAGGGGACCAAAGCTGAGATTTTACAATTTTATACTGTTCTTAGAAATAGTAAGTCTATGACAAAGACAAGTTTTCAATATCTCCAATGTAGCCTCTTCTTCAAATCCTTCCCAAACAAAAGTTCCTTGCCAAATACACTAGATAGAGCATTATCTGTATGCTTTAATCTACAGCACAGTTAAGATGTTTAAAACTAGGGGATCCTCATGAGATTTCTTTGTCCATGTTTGAATTTAATCAATATGCAAACTTATATTTGTGAAAACATACTTACATAAACTGAATGAATTCTAAGTGCATTTTTAACCATTTTGAGAACACCTGTTTAGAGGCATAGAAAGTTGTCGCTGAAATAAGGAATCACTCTAGAATAGAAAAACAATTTCTTTTTCTCCTGAAAGATTTAAAATCTTAATATTTGGAATAAGGAATAAATTACATATGCATGTATTTATATTCTATAGCTGTATCTATATCTATAGCTGTACCTAGATCTATTGCTGTATCTAGATCTAGGCCTAATTAGGTGAATGGAAAAACAACAAGTTATCATCCCTAAAAGGTGAAATCCAAGAATCTATCTGTCTAAATGTCTGCCCATCTAACTACCTACCTACCCACCTATATGTGACCTAAAAGACCTGAGATATCCAAGGTTACATTTTGGTTATTATTCAGGAAGCTAAGAAACAAACAGCAAGAATTTTGATTGAATCAAAGTAATATACTCTCTTGATTTGCAATCAAAATGTTTTCTCCTCAAGACCACAGAGCACATCATTATGTCACATACCTAAAGACAAAAGAGCAAGTAACAATGAGGAAAGAGAGTGGAGACTTTGCCAACGGGCTGTGTTCTGTCAGGGAAATCACGCTTCCATGGAAGCTCTCATTTTGTTCGTACATCCTGGAGATATTTTGTTTTGTTAGTTCTCCAAGCTTTTCTTTTCTGATTGCTAATTTCAGCTCTGGAAATTAGTCAAATAAACACAAGCAGAGATGATACAGCCAAAGACACAAGTTCTGAAGTTTTGCTGTACTGAGGAAGTGGGCCAGTTAGCATTTCTTCCAGATATATTGTTGATTTCAAGGTTCTTTTTCTGATTTCATTTATGTCAGGACAAAATGTTCTCTTAAACAATACCCCCTCCTGCTAGAAAATACATGAATGAAAAGACTAAAATTTTGAGTAAAATAATTCTTGGTATCAGTTACCATTTATTTCTACAGAAAGTTATAAAAAAACATACTCCCTTTGAAATGTTCATACGCAGGTGGCCCAAATGTGGTCATATTTTTATAAGAATTCAAACCACTTTAACTGTGCTCATATTTACATGATTTTTCAATTACAGCAAGTTGAATATTTTTTTCTAATGAGGGTAGTCATCCTAATAGAATCTCTAAACAAATTCATGTAATTTTTTTAATTAAAAATAGTTTTTTTTTCATACAACATATTCTGATTACAGTTTCCCTTCCTCCATCTCTTTCTGGACCTCTCGGTTTCCCACCCAAATCCACATTCTTTCATTTTTCTCTCTTTAGATTATACATAAGCACCAAAAATAACAATAAAACAAACAAAAACAATAAACAAAAAGAGGAAAAATAATAACAAAAGACAAAGAAGAGGCACAAGAAACACACAAACACTGACAAACACACACACTCACACACACACAAACACACACACACACTAGGTGTAGGGTTAAAACGGCCAGACAAAGCATTGTAAATAAAAAAAGCCTACAAAATTACCAATGAATTCTTTTTGTATCGTTACTACTGGTGGACATGGAGCACACTCTTAAGAAATTTGTATAAATATTATTTCAGAGGATTCCTCATGTTGAGAAGGCCTATATATCTTAAAATATTAAATTTGTACTGAGTATTATGTAGCTTAGGAGGTACAATATTTGCCTAGCATGCACAGGGCCCTGAGTTTGAGCCCTGGCATCATGTAAACTAGGCACAGTGGTTCTTTTCTATAATTCCAGCACTCAGGCACTAGAGGCACAAATATAGAAATTTAAGGTTTTTGTGCAGCTCAGTAGTGCATTTGAGACCAGTTTAGGCTATAGGAAACCTTTTCTCAAAAATATTAAAAATAAAACCATTTTCAAACTGGGCTGTTCCAAGGCACAGACCTCATGTCACATGTCTGTAGAAAAGCATCCCTGTAGAAAATGCCATCAAAGCATCAAGACAAAGTGGTCTTTTACTGTGAAGACCACCTGAATGAAACATTTCATTATTATTTCTGCTATTCTTACAGCTTGGGTTATACAGATTATAGCATTAGACAGGGGCTATAAACATAGAAAAGGGAGATGCTCAATCGATTCCATAGAAAAATGCTTGGGCACTTCTGTCAACAAATCAAAAAAAAAATTCTAAGGACAACTAGAATTAATTTATTCATCATTTATTTACTCAAGAAATATAGGTGACATTCTATGTACAAGGAAAATATATTGGTAATGATATAGAGAATACACTCTGTCTTATGATAATATGATCAGCTTTCAGTTTTTTCTAAAATAGCTTACAGATTTTTAGAACTGAATGTCCCTAAAATTCAAGTCTTCCTGTCACATTGTCCATTAGCCTCTTCTCTGATACAAAACAGAAACTGTCACCCAAGGGGCCACACCACAACTGAAAGTGAATTGACTTGGTTGCCGTATTACTTCAGAAGTCATATTCTAGGCTGGAGAAATGGCTCAGCCATTAAAGGCTAGGCTCACAACCAAAAATATAGAAGTCATATTCTGTATAAGAGTCAAAGATTTTTAACTCCTACAGTCATTTTACACTGAAGAATATAATATTTCATTTGCTTGCTCAAAGTATGTATGTTGAGCCCTTCCTATACTGAACATATATTGAGGCCTACATATGCAAAAACAAATAGACAAATACAATTTTTATAAAAGGATACATTAATAGTTAAATTTATGTGAGAATATAAAAGTAAGAATGAATTAAAGGGATCATATAAAGGACCATGGGGAAAAAATTGCACAGCAACTTGTTAAAAACTAAAGTCATTAAAAAATTATATTTTCAAGTTACCATGGTGCAATAGTGGCACACATATTATGGGAGTAACCAACTACAAAATGAGTGGGTTTAGAGTCCACTACCTAAGATGGAACTCAGGCCTGATACTGATTTAGGGTCTAAGAACCTGAGACTAGATAAGGTATGCACCTATGGGAAAAGCCAAATACCATTGTTCTGCTAAAGAAACATAGAAATAAAAAGACATCTAACAACATTCTGCTAGACACATAGATCAGTGCCTTCCTCTGCCATTATCTTACATACACATGAATACATGCACACAGACACACACACACACACAAACATATATACACACATACACAGGACATAAACACACAAGTACACACACACAGAGCACTTACATATATATGTACTATATTCACATATGCATATATATGTATATATATATACTGGACATACACACATGCATATACACAAGTGTACACATAGCACATATGTAGCATACTAAAGCATACACACACAGAGACATGCATAACACACACATACACAAAAGCGTGCACACACACACAGACATGTGCACACACACACTCACACACACTACCAAGTGTCACTGAACGTATGAAGCAACTAGAAAACTTGGAAACCGTTTAGCAGGATGTACTAAAGCTAAACATAAACATATATCGTAACCACAATTCCTTTTTAGGAGTATGTCCAAAGGAAGAGGTATAAATATAACCCAAAAGTTCAGAACTGCATCACTTGTAGGATTTTCAAACTAGGATTTTAGATGGAGAATAAATTAGTTTGCCTTGCAATACTATGCTGTAATGAAAAGGAATGGACTCCATTCAATGGAGATTCAAGAAGAACCATTCCTTAGTAATGGGATGGAAATAGAAACTTGAAAAATAGCTACTACAGACCAACATGACAGCACTCGAAAAGAACCAAAGATGGCCGTCTGTACTTTGCCTAGGAAGTAAACTATGATTTTTCTGAAGGAGAACAGAAAATGGTTAACACTCAGCAAAGAAATACAGTAGTCTACTGAAAGCTAGAGTGATGCTTGAAAACACTGCCTCCATTCAAGAGAAAAACCAGTCCACCAGCACAGACCTGGACATGCAGAGATGACAAAATCAGCTGACCAGGACAGTAGAGCACCTACAATAATTGTGATAAAAGTTTAACAGAGAAGTACAAGTCACATGCAAAAAAAGAGAAAGAAAGTAGACAAACAAACAAAAACCATGCAGTGTGTGTGTGTGTGTGTGTGTGTGTGTGTGTGTGTGTGTGTGTGTGTGGCATAGACCCGTAGAAGGAAAATAACATTCTTATTACTATAAGGCAATAACAAATAAAAACCTCTGCTAAATACCACCAATAAAAAGCACACAGACAATAACAACAAACATAGCGTACATAGCCCAAAGGTTTATCGAGGGAGCAGAGGGGTGATTCAGGTAACTACATTAAGCCTGAAGACCTGAGTTTGGTCTCCAGGACCCACATTGTAGAAGGAAGAACTGATTTTCACACATTGTCTTCTGATCCACACATGCATATTGTGGCACATGCATGTATATACATGTGCATTTGTGCTCACACACAAACACACAAGTAAATAAGTTTTTCAAAAAGGTAATTAACCCCTCCCCCAACAATTCCGTGTGTCCTTCCAACAACTACATCTACAAATGCATGAAGTAACTTAATCAGTAGTAGACCATTCCATAAAAACAGCTCTCAGGAAAGGACAAACTGGGTTAATAACTTAACCACAGTGGCATTTATTAAATATTTCATTCAATAATAACAGGATATACATCCTTTTCATGGATAGACTAAGAAGTGGTCTTGACCTCTTTGGTGATGCTGGGTATGGTGGTACACTTCCAACTCCAGCTACTATGGGGGCTGAGGCAAGAGATTTACAAGTTTGCACTACTTGATAAGGATCTTTATCAAAACAAACAAACAAAACATTTTAAGAGTGCTAAAGGCCAGTAGTAGAGCATTTGTTGAGCAAATTCAAAGTCCTGAAATTCAATTTCCAGTACTACAAAAATAATAAATAAATAAATACATAAATAAGCAAGCAAATAAGTAAATAAAGTAGAAATACAACTTCAAAGTCAATAAGCATATATCTGGGAAAATCTCTACATATCCAGAAAGTTATGAACACAGATGAAAATAACTCATCACTAAGGAAACATCATAACAAATCAGAAAATAGTTTTAGTAGAATGAAAATAAAAACAGAAGATTCCAAAGTTTGATCTTGGGATATATAATATTTAGGTAGGACTCATTCACACATACATACTCACATTAAGTATAAAAGAAAAAAAAAAGGTACATGTAAATGGAGACATTTGAGGATAATCAGAGGGAGAATTCCTAAGAGGAGGCAAAACAGAATTCAGAGAAGAGGGTGGATTTTAAAACAATGATATCAAAATATAATTAAAGTGACATGCTTTGTGATTGTCTACTAACAAAACTGAGGATCCAGGTCAAAGAGAAACCTGAATGTTAATGTGGGTGACAAAGTGTACTTCATTTGGTGTATGAAAGAGATTTGGATGAGGAGAAATGACATGGGTGTGGAAGACACTGTTTAACCTCTAGCTCATAAAATCCTTGGTATTTAATCATATTGGTACATGTAGAAAAAGTCACTATACAATACCTTAGTTTTTAAATGCTACATTTATAACTTTCAATTAAATTTAGACAGGAGAGTATATCAAAATTCATATCACTTGAAGTTACAATCACTAAGCTCTTGTAGGATATATATTTTTTTCATTTTTTCCAAATAGGGCTATTTCCTAGGTTATACTATTACCACTCACAATAAAAATTCAAATTATTACATGTATCAAATTGTATTCAGTCATTTGAATGAATTAGAAAGATTCAGTGGGCCTGTAGATGCCTGAACCAAAAGACAACCCAAACCTATTCCCTATCATTTATTTTCTCTCCAAGGGTCATGTCCATGACAGGTATTTTTCAAAGACTGAGAGGTGAAGAGACCTAAGGACTTCTTTGCTGACTTACCATGGTAAACACTAATGAGATTGGTAGGGCTACTGCAGATTGCATGGACATCTATACAAGAACACTGTGCATTTGAAAATGTGCCCCTATCTTATCTACTGCTATTTCCTGTGTTATATCTAACTTAGCAACCAAGAAATGGGCTACTCTACTAATATGAAAAGCCTGTCAAGTACATGACTTGTGGGGTGGGGAATGTTACCCTAGAAAGTGAACTCATTGTTTCATGGTGCTCTCCCCTAATCTGATCATAGCAATAGGCACCACCATTAACTTAAATCTAGCTTTGTACATGTGCCTACAGTGTCAGCACTGGATACTTTGCCTATCCTCTATGAAGGTATAAGCCAGTAGTCACTGAGTATAACGTAGACTTTATCAGAGGTACTTGGTGCCTAGCATACAACAGCAGAAATGGAAACCCGGGTTCTAAAATAATGATTTATTTGCAACATTTTAGATGCCTAGAACTCATGTTTGCTTCTTAGAGCATCTAATCTTTCCAGTTCAATGTTCTCTCTCCCTGCCCCCAGAACTGTCTGGTTCATAACATTAACACTAAGTTGATACCTTAATCTTTATAGCAACTTAGAATAAGCCACTTGTCCTAGGAATGGTCACAGTATAAGAATTTATAATTGTCACATGTGGAAAATTAGCATGTCCTCCAAAGAGGACTAGTGTACTTGAGGAATGACGGCAGAGACATTAAATTTGACAGCTTTGCTTCTAAATAAAATGTGGTTAATTTAATTACTATTTGTTTTGTTTTGTGCCAGATTTCAATCAATTTTTATGGCAGGATTAAGCTTGTAAGGAGAGTGCTTTTGTTTTTAGCTTTAAATAATGGAAGCACTTTTCCAAGTTTTACTATGGCTAACTAATGGGAGGTTAACGCTGAACATTACGGATCTATGGGTTGTCCTCAGATGTGTTGTCCACAATGCATGCACATTCAGGACTGGGGTAGAATAAGCAGGTATGTGTATTGTAGACTCTCATTAATTCATAACAGCTTAGATTGTGATTTTTATTTGGCATCCTGCTGTGGAACCCAGTCGAGAATGCTGAATTGCTCAGCTAAACATTTTCAAATCCGTGACTCTCCATCTGGTTATTCAATCAGAATAAAATCCCTGCAAAGAAAAATCCTCTTCCCAAAATGCACCCCGTTTTCTTGGCTAAAAATCATTCTGGAGCAATGTGAACAGTTCTCTTTGTTGTTTAAGGAGTTTATTTGTGGGGGAGGGAAAAATTCACCACTGTAACTACCAACAGCACCTAGAGGTAGCTGGAGAAAGGATCCCCCACTCTGTATAATAGCAAGCTTGTTGGAAATACCTGCCCACAGAGACGTGGCACTTATTATTATACTCAGGAGCACTGTTTAAAGTTTCATGGCTCCATGAAACAATTGTAGATGATTTCTGGATATAACGAACAAACACATAATATTATTTTGTAATAGAAAATGTAAAGCACTAGTAGTTTAACTCATATAACAAAGTTTCCATAAGAAATTGAAGAAAACAACACTCTAAATAAGAATTTATATACTAACTGGAAAAGAGTCAGGAGGTCCCATTTGCATGACACCTGGGAAACAGCCAAGTGGTAAATACTGTGAATTAATAATGAAACATCCCACTCAAAGGCTGTGGGACTTTTGTTCCTACTCAAAAAGACTCCAGAAGCACAGATTCCATCTTAATTAGATTTTAATATAGCCTGTCACATAAATCTATAAGTAAGATTAATATTGTTTAAATCTGTTTTAATGCCTTAGATCATAGGCTATCCTTGACTCGGAGAGAATGGGGAAAGCAAACATCATAATTATTTTCCTTCTTAAAATATGTCTGTTTGCAATCAGAGGAGGTCATATGTGTGATTATAGGAAAGTGACAGGGGTTACATGGGGTCTAAGGAGCAGGTGGAGCTATAATGTCGAATAAAATAAACACAATATAGATAGTCCAAAAGTTGGGTAACCTAGTTGTTTTTTTCTTAATATTACTGCAGTTGTCTTGCCATTAATTAATATGCACAAGGATATTTAAGGGGAAATAGTGAATGTCACATTGATTAATGTAAAAGCAATTACAGCAAGAGGTTGGAATACAGGCTGCAAATGATCATAATTTCATTATATACAATCATTCTTTCTTTATTACCCAAATTAATTATTTTACACTCTTTGTTGATAACAATTTTTATTAATAGACTACAGTACTGTGAATTTCACTCAGGTTATAAGGAAGCTTGCTGCTTCCTCTTGGCTCCTCAGAACATTGATTTCTATGTGATGTCAATATTAATGTAATTAATCCATAGTAGCCACATGAAGAGGCCAATCTAAGAGACAAAAGTTTACCCTCCAGTACCAGACACTGGACACATGAGTTAGAGTCATCTCAAATGCAAGCTGCCTTGTTGAGCCTGTCAACCCCCAAACCAGGAAATGTTAATAAATTGTTTTGGTGTGTTAAAGAACAGTGAAGTCAACATTAGTCATCTTTTCAGAATAATAACACTAATCTATTGCTGATGCTTTTATAACAAGTAAATTTGTAGAATAATACACAGTAGGGGCTTAATGAATGTTTAATCACTGCATAAGTTGCTAAAACCAATAAACTGAGAGTCCTATTAAGTTCTCCATTTCCACTTACAGTCAATGGCCACATTCTCCTACCCGCTGTCTAACACCGCTTGATTCCAGCCACTGCTCTTCTTTCCCATGGCCACAGCCTTATGCCAAGCTTTAACCGTGCACAGAAACCAGACAGACAGTATTCCTCTGTTATACACTTATCCCTGGCACCTCCTTCTCCATCAACTGCAACTCAACTCCGCATCTGTTCTTCACACCAAGGACCATTCTTTTTGTCAAAATTCAAGCTTCTCACGTGTCTCTATCAAAATTTTCAATGATTCTCAATAACTATTATAATGAAGTTCAGACTCCTCATTCTAGCACTGAGGGCCTTCATTGACTGACATCCTCAAACTGCTCATGTCTCGTCCTCTGCCATATGTCTCCCACATGTCCATCTAACCAGACCAAATGTTCTATAAAGAAACTCCTGAGGCATGCTGGGAGTTGGATATCTCAGCATTGCTCACCCAAACACTTGTCACTTAGCAAACACCTCAGATCTTCTTCTTCATTTAACTCACTTGTATTCATTCTTTAAGATCCAGTTTAAAGGTACCCCTTCCAGGAAGATCTTCCATGTCTGTCTAATTCTGACACTTCTCTTCTGGCCTTGCATAAACTCATATGTTTTTCTTCTTCAGAGCTTAACCACTTGCAGTTTTTCTTCTTCTTCCATCCATTTCAAATTTTTAAAAGCCTAGGACTGTACCTGCCACATACATATTGGACTCTCAGTAAGTATTCCTTGGAAGAATAAATGAGTTGTTGGAAGCCAAGCATTTGCATTTATGCAATGAAAAATCATGAATACAATTTCTTACAATAAGTAGGACGATATTTTCTCAATAATGTCATATATTTAAATTGATGATGAACGAGAAACTTGTCATAGATGCTCTCTCTGACCTGGACCTTGGGAAGGAGGAGAACAGCTTGCCTGCTTGATAGAGTTAGGAATGTCAGCGGCAGTCTTTGCAAATTTGTAGAGATGAGAGAGAAACTGCTACAGGTCAGGATGCATAAGAAGATAAATGTGGCTATTTCTATAGAGTATAAGCCAGTATGGTAGGTTTAGGCATATGGAAGGATGGTGTGAGAAAGACACTGTATTTAATTCTGTGGGCAATGGCAAACCATGGAAAGATCTTAAAGAGAAGAAAGCACTGCAGTTCATGTCAGAAAGCTTAAATGTGAAAAAGTAATTAAAGGGGTGGGGGCAGATGGAGAAATGAGGAACCCAATGCAGTAATATGGGTAAATTCAAGATTTGAAATTGGAATCAATAGGTTTTAAAAACTGACTGATAAACAGAAAAGATCTACCCCTCTAGCTTCTTATGTGGATGATGATCCCAAATTAGGGTTTAATTAATTCCTAAGAATTTCTGAGAATTTCATAATGTATTTGAGCAAGGTACATTGTAACAGGAAACATGATGTTTGAAAAGGATGTCCTTTGCTAGAAAATAGAATCATTTTGAATTATGCCATGGATTTACAATGCAATCCCAAATAATAATTTAAAACTTCTGTAGCTCAATCTCTTGTATTTGTATAAATAGGGAAAATATGCCTCATAAGTAATTTAATAAAGTGATTCTAAAGTAAATTTGTCTGAACAGTAATTTGTTTCCTAAAAGTTTGATGCAATACAATCTCAATTTCCTCCTTTACTAAGAAAATATTTTTTAAAAGAAGAAGGCGTAAGTGATTCAAATGGCCCTTTCAGCCCAAAAGCCAATGGTTCCATAAGTCAGAGCATGGGTTGGTGCTACATTCTACCATGCAGTAGCTGAACATCATCAACTACCAAGGGTTTATGATGGAGGTGGGCTGTCTCACTTCCAGCACTTCCTCCTGTGTGAACTAGTACTTCCTTTTCATTTCTCTTAATTGTCTCCTGTTCTTTGTCACATGATTTTCCAATGTGGTGCTTTTCTCAACAAATATTGATTGAGAACCTACTGTGTGCCAGAGATCACCTACTATGTGCTAGATATTCCATTAGATACAGGTGAAGCAAATTAAATAAGACATCTCTCTTTTGTTACTTAAAAAATATGTAAACCATATATAAGCCCAAATATATCATCTTATAAAACAATATTTATTATGTACATGATCCTGCTCTAGGAACCATGCCAGGCTATCCCATTAAACTTCATGGACCCGAGAATAGTAAAACTATACACTGTATAATGCATTTATAGTGTATAGCAAGGCAACAAGGTCCCCCGAGAAAGAAAGAAAAGAAAATTTTTCATGAGTGTGTCTGAAACACATAGACCATTTGCAACCTTCATACTTTGTGACTCCATTTCTTTGACTATAAAATAGAGATAATCCATCTACTTTTAATATTCCTTTCATGTTAATAAGAGACTAAATAAGTTAAGCACATTAATTACCTTCAGCCTTTAAAATGCACTAAACAAATATTAGGTATTGTTTGGTAGTAGCATATAAAATTACATTAAGTCTAAAGCCTGTTAGAATTATTCTAATGGAAATTCAAGTCTCAAGATGAAAGAAGGTAAGCTGAATAAGTTTTTAAAAACCACACCCTAATCAGATATACTTAGAAACACTGAGAGTGAAAATACAGGGTTGAAAGATGGCTCCTCATCCAGGATACAATTTCTAAAATGCTGGGTTACTGTCTGTAAGAATAGATTAAGTGCAAGGGAAAGACAGCGTAGACCCCTACCTGGATTAGCCAGTCTTCTATCTATCCATCCATCCATCCATCCATCTGTCCATTCATCTGTCCAATTATCCATCTATCTATCTGTCTGTCTATCTATCTATCTATCTATCTATCTATCTATCTATCTATCTATCTATCTATCTATCAATCTATCTCTATCACCTGTCTATTTATTGAATTTATTGAGGCAGGTTTTCACTATGTAGCTCATATTGATCTCAAAATCATCCTCCTGCCTCAGCTTATGAAGTGCTGGTACAAGTGACCCCCATATTTAGACTGAAAATGAATCTGCAACTGGCTACAGTTTACAGAGGAAATCTCTGAGGTGGTAGGAATCCTGCCCTCCCTAAAGCTATGTTATCATACATCTACTTCCCAATGGGGCTTCCCCAGTTTATCTGATGCATACCAGTTTGAACAGTAAAACCATTTGTTAATCTCCTTTACCATTAATTTTTTTTCAGTACCAGAGATTAAATCTAGGCTTTACATGTGACAACAAGTGCTATACCAAGTGGCCCATGTGCCAAGCCTCCATTTGTCAATCTTGAAAAGTCAGTTGTGATAGAGTTCATTTATCTGTGTTCAGAAACACTTGTTCAATTTGTCCCTAATTGGTGAGGATAATTCTTTTGATACTTCTGTGCTATATATAAGAAGATAGAAAAAAAATCAAAGAGGAATTTTCTTGGCATTCTTCTTTTAGTTCTCCAAAGAGAGAATGAATACTAGAGACACATAAGAAGACTTTTTCTCTGAGGGGAGACCTTAGCACAGTAAAGATCCTAGATGGCTGGAGGCTGGATGCAGATCTTTAGGAAGGGTGGATCTCTGACTGACAACTGGCTTTTAGTCGGTGTAATGAGGGAAAATATTTGTTTAAAATAGCATGTGAAGTTTTAACTAGATTGTGTGTATGTGTGTGTGTGTTTGTGTGTCTGTTTACGTGTGGCACTGGTGGCTGTAAGTATAAGAGCATGTACGTGGAGGTCAGAAGTCAACACTCCTTGCTTTTCTCAATTCCTGCCATCTCTTCCTCTTCCTTATCATCATCATTATCATCACCATCTACTTTTGTGGTCTGGGTACTGAAGCAAGGGGCTTACACACTGTCAGCAGGTGCTCTCCCACTTAGCTACACTATCAGCTCCACCTTGTGTCTTGAGACAGGAGCTTTCACTGGACCTGGAGTGTGCTGATTTGACCATGTCGTCCTGCCTCTGCCTCCCTAGTGCTGGGATTACAAATTTAGATCCACAGATCTGGCTTTAAGTTTCATTATTTCTTTTTTACTGTTTTTGAAAGATTTATTTTATGTGTTATGAGTGTTTTGCCTGCATGTCATGTCTGCCTATGCACAGTGGGTATTCAGTGCTCACAAAATGGCATCAGATTCTTTGGAACCAGCATTAGCCACCATGTGGGTGCTAGGAACAGAACCAGCGTTCTCTGCAAGAGCAGCCAGTGCTCATAACCACTGAAATTGGGATCTTGGAGCTTGGCATAGCCCTTCACCAACTGGACATCTTCCAGCATCTTTAACTAGATTTTTCTTAAGTCCCCAATAACTCACCCATAGTGAGTTAAGCACACATTGTTTCAAAGAGAGTGGGAGGGGATAGATCACTGGGACATGTACTCAGGAGCCTTAACTTGACCAGGACCCTTCCTCTGGCCACTATGCTCTGTCTGATGGCCACCAAAAATGGAAGAACCTCTATAGGATGTCTGCCTTGCCTCAGGCCCAGAACCAATACAGACAAGGACCATGGACTGAAACATCTAGAACCATAAGTAAAATAAATGTTTTCTTTAAATTTATTTGAACAACAAAAACAATATATATTATTAGAAATCTTTTAGGGCTTGATGAAAGAATGCAGCCAAGTGTGAAGTGCTGTTGAGATATTTCAGGGTATTTTTTAAATTTATTTAATTTATTTTTTTTTAAGATGAATGAATCTCTTTGCAAAGGTTGTTCTCTGTCACTAAAGATCTGAATCAGGAGCAACCCTACAAGTTCTACTCAGTTACATCAAGTTCTAAGCAACACAGTCCAAGGTTTAAATAACTTTTCATCATATTCGTCCTTATAACTAATCTGTATCTTTTATCCTGGGAGATTAAAAAAAATTAAAAGTGCAGCATCTCTTGGGAATTAACTCTTCACTTTTATTAAATCTATAAATCACTAGGTAGCAGCTGGTGGCTGAAATTAATACCTCAGTTCCTATGCCATTCCTACTTCATTTCCAGTTCCTCAGAACTTATGGAGTGCTTTGACTTTATAGAGTTGCTAAAATTTCCACTATTACTCTCTAATTAGATTTAACATATATGCAGATAAAAATTTTTAAACTTGTATATGCTTGTGGTCGGTCATTATTTCCAAATATTGTTCAGGGTACATTAACAATTATTAAGCACTTACTATATTTTCCATATACTGTCTTAAAGGAGGGAAGGGAAGAGAAACAAGCCAAGAGCTAACAGCCTGCTAACTCTCTGCAGCTCCTTGTCCTTCTCCTGAGGGCTATAAGCAGACCACTGAGAGTCCCAAAGCACTGTTAGCATACTCTAAATGGAGAAGAGCATAGTTTAGACTCTGCCAGTCTCTCTCTAGCTAGCCTCAATTTCATATTTTACCACTGCTAATTCTAAAGCTCAGAACTGGTACAGATTTTCTAAAGTCCACACCAAATTCAGAATGCTCCACCTAAGGCCCTTAACATTCTCAAAGAATCTCCTACAAGATAAGTTTGAGTCACAATTGAATTTCCTTAACACATTCTTTGCATGTCAGTTCATCTGGCTCCATGGAACAAGGTTTGGGCTGCACTCAACAGACCATATCCTTCTTCAGGAGCTTGTACTTCAACTACCAGCCTAAAGATGTGACATCTGTCTTAGATGTTCTCTGAGCTCCGGGATGCACAATCACACTCTGATTGCTGGGACTGTCTACCTGAGCACCAAAACCTCCATGTAATAGTTTTCAGAAGCAAAAAACTTCCCATGGAAACCACTCAATGCCTACATTCATCATGATTATTTAATGGGAATAAACCTCATTATCTCACAACTGTCATTAATTTTAACACTTAGCTTATTAGTTTAACATGTTTTTGCCTCACTGCAATATCCTTCCACATATCTGACCATATCATAGTTGAAACATCACTTCCAACTCTATGAAAAGTCCCTGGAGGCCAGGTGTGTACCTGTCAAGTCCAGTCATGATAGTTGCTGCTTCTACTTAATCCTGTGTGCTCACAAACTTCTCTCATTCATCTCTACCATTTTTAATTACAAAGGTCAGTATAATAAAAAAATAAAGTTTTCTTTTCAAAGAACAAATGCAATGTGTATGCATTCTCGATTAAAAGAGACCCCCATGTGTAGTCCTAAATTCTTAAAGAATAAAATTAAGATCATTTGAATGTCCAGAAATAAATGGTTTGCTTCTAAATGATGGAATGTCTGTTGTAGGCTAAGTTAAACTGTTTCCTTCAGCTCCTGGTATAGGATTTTTATCTATCCACACTATCACTTTTGAAAACCTAGGGCCAACAATCAGAAAAGCTAAGCTAGCCCCATCAAGGAAAATCAGTCGTAGCCACGCTAAAGTAATTCACATGTGCATTTCTTCCAAGCTGAATCACAAACAGTGCATACCCATCATAATCCCTCTTTAAATAATTTCTTCATTTACCTGTGTGGTACTTCCTGAAGGTAAGGAACGGGCTTGACTGGATGAGCTATTATCTCATTAGGGCTTGTGAGGAAACTGAACCGACTGGAATGCTTTTCACAGCCATCACCCAGCCCCCTGTGCATCCTCTCTCCATCTCCAGTACCTCTGCCGCCCTTGGTACTGTTTGCCTTTTCTCAGTTTCTGTGTTGACCAAGACAGACAGATAAGCCCTTTAGATGATCATTAACACTCTGCATTAGTTTTCAAAGACACTAACAACTTTTCCATGTTTGGCCACTGATGTGTGATGGAAATGTTGACTATGTAAATCAAGAACTGAATCACAAGCCAGAACCTCTTTGAACAAATGGAACTCTCCCAAAGGCTCTCAGGGAAGCACTTTCTTAGGGTATCATCCGTCGTCCTGTTCAAAGCACATGTGACTTGTGAAGGAAGAGCTCTTTCTGTTCTATACTCAGTTGAAAGATTAAGAACAGGTACACACAGGGGATTTAAGTTTTGTTTTTAAATGAACTTTGTTTTTGCTTCCCGTTTTTAGAATACTGAGGAAAAATATTTGATTTGATATTCAAGAAGACTTTTAAAATTTTCAGTGAGAAGCATCACAGTGAATGCCTGCACAGGGCAAGAGTATAGGTTTCCCTTCACTCTGCTATGTACATTCATGCTACTTGGGCTCATTTCTAGAACTGTGGTAGCAGATGCATGAGCCCGGACAGAGCTTCTTTGATGCTATAAGATACTGTTATAGGGAGAGATGTTATAGCATTTCAGAGCTGGAGAATTAAAGTGTGGAAGGGGAGGAGATGTTAATATTTGCTTCACTTTGGGATGCTGCTAAGTTTTCTTTGGCTGTTTGACTGAAAAAAAGCCTGTCTGTTAAGAAAACCCTGCAGTTGAACTGTAGCAGCTGCTGTGTGAGTCAGAGGGATGTGGCATCTACCTCCTTCCTCATCATCTCCTGCTCCAGAAGCTAAGGAAGAGCTGCCGGAAGTGCTGCTCTTGCTGACAGGGATAGGGAGATGCTGCTATGGCTGGGGCAGATTGCTCTGGAAAGCACAGTGGTTCTTTTGTCTACTCTTATGTGTGTGAACACTCAGTCATCATACTTCTTCTAAAACCTATGTGTGCTTCAGCAAAACTCACAAGGAAAGAAATACAAAGGTCGAAAATGGTCAATAACATGAGTCATGTCAAGATGATTTTGGATTTTGAAGGAGATGAAACAAACAGCACTTAAGAGAAGTGGGACAGAGACAGGGCGGAGTCGTGTAGATGGACTGGTGTGTGTGTGTGAGTGGAGAAGCAGAGAACACACAGGGAGCCAGAGGAACAAGCCGGGCAGAGCACCCAGAGTGTTTGGGCCATGGGGCACAAAGGTGTACAAATGCTCCAATGCACAAGGCCCAGAGAAAAGGGGGTTTTGTTGTTTTGTCCACATTTCTACTGTCTGAATGATTCTCTGAAAATAGCCGGGAAACAGAGAAAGAAGAGCTTTCACATCTAAATCAACCTGTTCTTTCAAACATGTCCTTGAGAGAGGATTGCTAGTGTTTTCCTGAGGGCTCAATATGTTCAGCATGTCACACACTCACACCCCAGGAAAATGCTACAACAGGGCTTAAGAGGTTTGCTTTTACCAGTGTTTCAGCCCATTTTCTCAATCAGACCCCAGTGACAACATGGGTAAGCCATAGACAGACACAGAGAACTGAATCCCTTCCTCCTGTCCATTGGAGTTTTCCCACAGCAGTGCAGACTTTAAACTCAAGCAGATCCATGTATGGCAGCAATGCAGCTCTGCTGCGGACAGAGCAGCCTGTGCCCTCGGCATTAACCAGGATCCCACAGGAATCTCTTGATGTAGTGCTCTAATTTGGCCCAGTTTCCTTACTGCAGGATGACAGAGCTCCTCATAAGGAAGGAAGGTCCACCTTGACTGTGTGGTGCACAAAGCTTTGCGTGAGCCCCTGGCACCCTGGGTAACACGAGTAGAGCAGTAGGCCCAGGTTCTGCTGTGACCCCTCAGATGTCTGGGTCCCACTCTGCTCAGCCTACAAACAGAATCACAGCCTGCTTGATTGGTTTTGTGTTTCCAATACACAGTAACAAACAATCAATTGGGTCAGTGCACAGACCGGACCATCTGATCACCGGGATCACATCTGGCTGTTTTACTCATTTACCCACCAAACAGAATCAACTGCAAAAAATTTTGGTTCCTCTCATAAACTTCCAAACAAAATCTGACAAAAACCAGTCAACTGAAGGTATGTATATTTCAGTACATATGATGAATTAAACATACATTTACTAAAAAAAGAAAAAAAAGACTTTGGACCTCTAGTTTGTTGTTGTGATATAGAATAAAATCCCTGAGCACGTTCTACCCTCACTATTCTCATTTATATTTCTGAAAAGTTTTGTGTAAACTGAACTGTTTTTACATATTAATATGATGTGTTATTTGATTAATGAATATTTGTAAGTCAGTATGAATCTCTGAAACATGGCTCTGAAATATCACATAACAGCTTTGCTTAAAAGTGAGGTTTTCTTACAAATTCTGTTTCTCTTCTAATTTATAACATTTTTTAGTAAACCTAAATTTGTGGTCGGACTCATTCATAGAAAAACGTAAGAAAGTCATGTTCCCCTATTTTTCAGAAGTGGGGAGATGGCAGTTTATTTTTTTCCTAATCAAAAAACTTGGAAGCAGAGGAAGCAAATGTAAACAGGGCTGTTCCATTATGCATACTTCCTTTTGTGAGGGGTTTGACTACATTGTGGCTGAATATGTTCACATACACTGCTCGGTAAGACGAAATTCTTCTTCAATGGCTCTGTCAGGTAAACATGATTTATGCTCCTCTTTCTCTTACCCACAGTCACCTTGCTGTCACCCAAATCTTCCTGACACACCGTTCTCAGGTTACCTCTACCTTTATCAGTCTCCCAGAACCCAGTCACATTCCCTGTCTCACCTTTGCTACCCCATGCACCCTGTCCCATATAAAGAAGCCTTTTTTAATACTCAGAGACTAAAGACTTATTTGAAGGGAGATTATTTGATATATATCATGCATAGAATCCTATTTACATTTTATTAAGTTCATAAAAAGAAAATAAAATGGATTTGGAAGGCATATGAAAACTTTAAAAAATCAGCTCCATTAAAAATACATAATGAATGATCAGAAACTATGCACAGTTTTAGTCCCTGAGAACTCGAAGAAGCATGGGCTTCTAGTTTACAGCTATTTGAAATGTCTTTTTCACATTCAGGACTCTCCTATACCGTACTTTCTAAAAAGACAACCTTCTTTATTACATACAATGTAGCAAAGTCACCTTAGCTATTTGCAAATGTACTTCCTCACATAGTCTATGGATGGAAATCTAACATGCAATTTAAAAACGTGTCCTCCAAAGAGCTTATTGCGGCGGCTTCATAAATATGCCAGTATATGGTCAAATTTGAAAAATGTAATCGGCAGCAGCTTTGAATTAATACATTAAATCATAATTTTCCACATGTCTAAACTCATTTATAGTTTTTTTTTTTAATAAAAGAACCAGAATGTGTTTGAAACAACTGACGTATTTTCCATTGTTTTCTTCTTCTAAACTAAAAAGAACGGTTTACAAGGTCTTGGTGTCATTTCCTCTGAGATTAAGAAGTTCCTAACTTGGAGTATAGGTTGAGAGTAAAAAAAAAAAAATGGTAGAGTTATAAACCAAACCTCTTAAAAACAGGGACCTAGGTAAGTATGACAGCGTTTTAATTTTAAGGGCATGACTAGTGTCTTGTGTCACTTTACAGATGCTAAAATCAAACAGAAAACAGTGGTGTTCCCTGTACTTTAAAATTGCCATATAGAGTTAATAGTCTGGCTATTTTTCTTTTAAGAAAATAAGTTGCAAAGTTACAAGCAAGTTGATTACACAATATCTTACCATGCAACATATCAAAACCAATGAATTTAATCACTCTGTGGTCTGGGTTGAATTCAACACCAAAATCTTTTTATTGAACACAACAACAAAGAATTTAAAACTTACAGATGACCATCTTTGAAGTTGGATAGAACCCTGACCATATCCTGATTGTCTGATACTGGGAAAGGACAAAGTACAGAGACCAGGATTCCGACCAGGATTGGAGCTGATCTAACAAACTCAAGGAGAGTGCCGAAAAGGAACTGCAGATACAGAAAGACTGGATAGGTCATTTGATCTTGCTTCTGAGACCGAGTTTAAGGACCTCTGTTTCAGATTAAGCAGCACTTCATCCCATTTCTCTTCCTTCTTAGGCACACAGACACTTCTGCAGAACCAAAAAAACAAATAAATCTGAAATAACAGAATGATGCAACTGCAATGTGGATGTTAGCACAGAGGCCCAGAAAGTTCCTCGGAGAACAAACAATTCAAGGTTTACCGGGAATACTGACACAAAGTAGCTCAAACCAGTGGGGGCCACACAAAGGTCTTCCCTGCTGTATACACAACTGGGAAGAGCTGCCGTCCATCCCTCGTATTAGTTTAAGTACACAATTTAAAAAGTCTGCATCTTATGACTTTTCTTGTTTTCAAATTACACAAAATTGTGCTGAGAAAATATAGGCTATATATTTGACTTTAAAAACAGAAATACTGAACTAACAAAACTGGATTTTAAAAATATCAAGGTAACTCTATAAAAGAAATAAAGTTCATGCAACTTTGATATAAATTTTCAATTGTAGGTTCTAGCATTTAGAGAAATGGTTTTATTTTATTGCTTAGTGTTTGGACTGGCTTCCCAGCAAGCGTGTCCTTATAGCTAGTGCATGAGATTTTATAGCATGTTTTCCTATATTCTTTAGAATAAATAAAAGTAAATAAAATAATAATTTTGTTCATAGTGTAACTCATTCTTCAATAATACTTAAAATATCAGCTACTAACATTGAAAATTTTCTTTTTATTTCAAGAAACTCATGAAAATAAAGAAACCTTTGAGAAAAATGTGCATTAAGTGCTTAAATGCATATTTTAGAGATGGGTTCCCACCTACCTACCATAACAAATAAAAGCTTGTGTGAGAAGTGTGAGATGATTGAGAATCCAAAATGAAGTTTGAAGTATGGTTAAATAGAACAAGACAAAGGTACATCAAGTCATGTACATGAGGCCAAGAGACAAATGCCCTTCTCACCTTAAGAAATAACCCTACACACAATAACAAAAGTGAGGAAATCTTGCACTTGATGCTTTGTGGCTGTTTTAGCATCACTTTCTATGTATTTATACCACTCAGGTATTTCATTTTCAATTATTTCAAGTGTGACTCATCCTTTTATGATCAATACTATATTTACAAATGTTGAATGAGACAGAAAAATTGCTTTTTGTGACTAAAATTTATTCTACAATTCCTGAAATTCAATTGGACAGTACCTGTTTTAATGCTTTTATGTAAAATTTTCAGCAGTAAAAGTCTCCATGGAATAATTTCGGTTAAATATAGTGAAAATTCGAGGAACAAAGCAAACAAATAAAAATACACTATATATGCAGGTAAGAGTTACTGTGGGGGCTGAAGAAGTAAAAAGTGGCCCGAAGAGTATGGAGCAGGAAGCAGAGCCGTGCTGGCACCTAGTGGAAGCAGTCGGTACTACAGTTTTTCGCTTTTGCCCAGAGGCTTGCTGCGGAAAAAGGTTTAATTATTTTAATCTAGGCTTTTTATCTCACATATTTGAAAGTGGGGCAAATAAAAAGCACTTGAAGTGATTCGTTCTAGCTATGCAACAAAATGTCGTGATTTTAATTTTCTGCAAGGACAAAAAGAAAATTTGGAAGAGTGGAAGTGTTGGAGAGGAATATGACTAGCTGTGGAGAAAAGATCACAGTTCATGCAAGGATTGTGCAGCCTCTTTTTCCTTGATATGTTTGCTTACTTGGAACACACTAGTCTCTTTTCAATCAAATAAAAACTATGAAATTAAATAACATTTGAAATCTTTCTGTATTCAGCCATAAGTCAAACACTACTTAGGACTAGGGGTTTTAAATGACCAAATATTATGTGCAGAGGTATAGTCAGCTTTCCTTCATAACATGTTAAATAGAAGGGAAAAATTAAATCTGAGGCCTATCCCAACCCAACCCTCATCCTTTGGGACTGGAGAAAGGACTGTTCTATGGAAGGGCTTTCTTCTCAGAAGGTAGCAGATTAGCTTTTAACTAACATGGACGAAAATTAGTACATCTGCCATAGAGAGGTGTATAAGTGCATCTCATTGGATAAACTCATGCTACAGTCTCCTTTTACTGTGAACATCTATGGTTTCCTAAAGAAAGGGCTTTAATATATGGATATGGATGTTAGTTCATGTTCCCCAAAGGTTTCCTAAGTTCTAATCTATACCTATATTTGTTGGTATTCTTGGGATGGGTAATGATTATTTTTAAGGAGACACGGGAGGATCAAGTCATACTGAGACTTGCATTGTCGGAATTTGGGAGTCAAGTTTCTGTAACCGAATATTGACTTCAACTGCTAAACAGTAAGTGTCCCACTGCTGGTTCTAGATTTTCTTAGTTCAACAAGCACTTACATTGTTTCAGACAGCTGGCTTAACATTGAGCTCATACATCAAAAAGTTTCGGAGGCACATTCTTTCTCGAGGATAAGCTTTTCCTCCTTGTCTTTAATTAGGGTCCAACCCACTGTATTAACCTGAGACCTCACACCAACATGCTCTTAAGAGTTACTCAGGGGGCTGGAGAGATGGCTCAGTGGATAAGAGCACGGGCTGTTCTTCCAGAGGACCCGGGTTCGATTCCCAGCACCCACATGGCAGCTAACAACTGTCTGCAGTTCCAGTTCCAGCAAACACCAATGCAAATAAATAAATAATAATTTAATAAAGTTTAAAAAAAAAGTTACTCAGGAGGTAAAGCTTTAATAACAAATATATATTGTATCATTGGGTTTATTTAATATCATATTAAAAATATCTAGAAGTTTCTTACAGAACATAAAAGGCATTCTAAACACCATGCTATCAGAGGGCTGTTTTTGATTCTTAGGCACCTCTCACCTCAAAATTTAAGATTCTGTTACTTTCTGTAAATTGGGTTAGCGTGAGTGCCAGGTGAGCACCCATTTATATGGAAGCCCTTGATTGTGAGCAGCCTACGCAGTACCAGACTTGAGAGTACTGCGAGGCTAGGCAAAATGGCGGCTTCTTGAGAGGTGCAAACAGGACAAAAGATTCACAGTTTCTATCCGTGCCTTCTAGTGAGCACACCTGGCAGTAAAAGCGCAGGCTAAGCATCCTAGTCCCATATTTCCTTGTAGCAATGATGATGAATTGAGTGAACAATTATTATAAAAGATGTTCTATCAAAGATGAAATTATCACCACTGTATCTGTAAGAAAATGAATGAAGCAGAAAAAAAGAGAAAAGGCTAATCCTCACTCAAATGGGAATGAAGGGTTTCCTTTAAAGGACGAGCCAACTACCTCTGAAATTCCAACTTAAAAGTAGCAAGCACAGTCCCATTCCAGGTGCATCACAGAGCCTTGGCTCCTTGTCCACCTCTGTCATTGCTCCAGTATCCTTCCTTGCCAAAGAGTGGCCAGAGATACGTAGTCAGCCAATTGCAAGGTGATATCCTAAAACAAGTCCAAATGTGGGCCTTGACCCAGGGACTGTGGAGTGAGCACAAGCCAGAGCCAGGGAGGATACACAGATGGCAAGTAGCAGGCCAAAATGATTGTCACACGTGGCTTAGAGGAATTATGGGATTCTGGATGACAGTGTCCTTATGCTGAAATGAGTTGGATTGCAGAGGGCCACAGAAAACTTCTAAGGCAGGAGAAGCTTTGCATATGGTAACGAAGCATGGTTAAATCCTCCAGCAGACAGAGTAAGGAGACAGACACGAACAAATGCCATGACCTCCCTACTAATCATGCTGAAAGAGCAATTGTAAAATGTCTCTCTGCCCACGGACTTTCCCTTCCTTCCACGGCCACACTCTTGTCCTTTTGTTCCACGCAGTGAAAGTTCTTCAGAAGATAAACCAAAACAGACTCAAGGCTGGGTGCCCTGAACTTGGCTTCCAGCTATTGCTGACTCTCCCACCAATTGACTGGTGTGAGCCCATTTTAGCTTCCAGATTGAGTGTGCTTTATGATAAAGTTCAGTCCAAAGCAGCCCTGGTTCCAAAGAACATGCTAACCCTCAGTTGTTTCTCCATTTCTCCAGTATTACTCTTACTTGTGTAGAGAACACTTGATTAGCCATATCTGAAGATAAAGACGAAACATAGAATGGTTTGCAAATTTGCTTGTGATTCTTGCCTGCTGATCTCTGAATCATTCCAATTTCAGTGTTTTTGTTACTGAGGCAAGCACTCCACTACCGTTACCAAGTGAAGTTCTTGGGATGATCAAAAATTCAAAACTCTTTCCCCTGACTCAAACTATATCTTTATTTCTTAACATTTATCAACAATATATAATTCTATAGGTAGATAGGAGCGATAGTTAATCCTGCAAACTTTTACCTTTGTGTATTTAAATCCCACACTGACAATAACAGTCACCTATGCAAACTCTGCAAATACAGCTGCCTGTCTGGTATAATCAGATTTTAAAAAAATAAAAAGATCTGCTACATATTGCGTAGGTGAAGCTTTCCTCATATAAATCATCATTTCAAACATGTCATCATAATTCTCAGGTGGCCAATTAGTTAAAATTCAAGTAACAAGTCAGTTTTGCTCAGCACTGTCCAAACTCTCGGTGCCATGAAAGATGGCCACCCCAGCAACGTCACACCATTGCCTGACCATAAAATCCACCTTGACATATAATGGAAGTGAATTATTAATTCAAATCAACCTGTGCTCAGACTAAGTTTTCATATTTTTCTATGTGTTCATTTGGCACAAATTTCCATTTTCTTCTCCATCTGTCTTGTAATGATTTGACTTTGGAAATGGTTCCTCTTTAGCAACAACTTTTCTTAAGCTCTGAGAACTTAGTTTAGCCCCTGGGCTGCGGCCCTCCTCAGTCCGCCCCAAAGCAATGACAGAGGTTTGAAAAGTCACTTAGTATTTTTGGCTCTACAGTTTAAACTACAGACTTTGGAGACAGCCTCTAAGTGATAATGAGATGCACAAAGGAAGAAGGAAGACAATCCAACTGCATTTACCTGCACAGTTCAGCTGTGCGCCATCACAATAAACAAGCATTCTTGTCGCAGCATTTCACTGGAAATGGGGCAGAACTTGTGTATTTTAACAACTTTCTACACTAGTAACCACTATAGCATTTATTTTACTTTTCAAAAGAAAACCAGAGAAACTTCATAATTTAAACTAAAGGGTCTTTCAGCCTCGAAGACAAAAAGCATTTCTGCTTCACACCTGAGGCTGAACATGGGGTGTGTGCAGGTGGACTGAGGGGATGGACGCACTAATAGTTTGTCTTTGGCCAACTTGAAGCAGCTGAGTTCTTTCCAGAGCTGCAATCATTTATTATCCAGCAAATAAAGTCTGGTTTCTTGCCTCTCAAGCACAGTGGTGGTCCTCGGCTATGATGTGCCATGCCTGCTCTGAAACGCATGGCACACACTATTATAAAATGTTCTCCTTCATATACGGACACACACCTCCGATAATATTTTCAGCCTGATTTACTTTTGTGTCACCAAACCCAGAGTCAGCTGAGTGGACTCTGTCTCTCCACTGTGATGCTCAGGACACACTAAACATCAAGCATATAGAGCAAAAACAGCCTGGGTTCCATTAGCTTAGAAACCTGACAGTGATTTTTCTCCTTAGTAAAAATTGTCTTTAAGAACTTAGAATCATTGTAACCAAAATATGCTAAAGGTATTTCTCTATTCTAAGCAAAGTGTGTATGGAAATACGGAGTGAAAGCTTCTTAAGAAATACTTAGTCTTCATAATTGGGTAGTTAATTTTTTCTTCTAAAGCAAGATTGCCATCATTTCCAAGTCTGAATATTTGAGAAGGATATAGAAAAAATGTAGTTTTAATAAGAAAGGCATTCACCTTAAAGGAAGTATGAACATAGAAATTCAGAAGACCCAGCTCCTATGTATATAATTACAACTTCAAAGCTACAGTACTGGGCCTTTTCCCCAAACACAAGGAGAAACACCGTTACATGTGCAACACTCCTAAGACACTGGGTGTGTAGAGAAGTCAAAAGCTTCACTTTTGCAATCTGCACCCCAATCACCTGGGATAATCTAATGATTTCAATACAGAGTACAAAGATTTATATATGTTCTTATACATGTAGACAGCCATGAGTTTAGACACTAAATCACATACAAATGCTGTTTCTTAGCTTATTGCCCTCAGTAGGAATGAGTTAGAAATCTAGCCTGGACACTTTTACATAACTAACAAGTTTACAAACAAACAAACAAACTAAAAACTATTCTGTAGTGTAAGTAAGCAAGTATGAAACCTACCACAAAGAATCATCTAGAAAAAAAGCCTGCATGAAAACAAGGGAAAGATAAACATCTAGAAAAATATCCCAAGATAATCACCATGGAAAAGATGAACAAAGTCCCTGCAGGGCGTCACAACATGACAGAGAGTTGGACTGTGCAGTCCCTTCAGGACTACGGCTACGCTGCAACTATCCCAACCACCAGTTCAGGCAACTGAGCACCTAAACTGTGCATGGCTAATCTGAGCTGGGATGTGCTCTGAGAAATAACTTTCAAAGACCTAATACTAAGGACAAAATGCAAAGCACCTCATTCCTATTTTAATTACATACTATGTTAACATTTTTAATTGATTTTGGCAAATTAAATTGCTGCACTCATTTTTATTTTTCTGTTTCTACTTTTTAAGGTGACTCGAAAATTAAACTGGGGGATATGACAAATCCTCATTATGTTTCTACTGGACAAACTTGGCCTAAAGGACAGGCACAGAATACAATTAGTGAGTGTGAACTTTCAGAGTGTGTTGTCCACACATTTGATAGACAAGGGAAATAAGGCCTGGCTAGATTGGGTAGTGGATTCTGTGCTGGCTATTAACCAACTTATGGGTTCTCTCAGAGGCCAGAGTCTGACTGTAAATCCAGATTTTCTCCCCTGAGCATGCCATAAAGGAGAGATGATACTGTGTTAAAAGCCACACTCCAGGTACTTTTCTTTCAGGCGGCTGGGGATGGGGGACCATCTCATCCTTTACCCATGAAGGACCTTTCACATTGACTGACAGTCACTTTCACAGTCATTTCCTTCTTCCCTTGGCCTTGGTGATGACACTCCAGACATGCTGTCTACATACTGTGAAAATTATATGCATCTCAATGATGGTTTTCAAATCTTGTGGTTATTTAGAAATTGAACAAGATTGTTATTTGATTCTTACATGTCCACCAATGGATAAATGGATAAAGATGTTATATGTCCACAACAGGATACTATGTAGCCATAAAATAACAAAATTCTATTGTTTATGTCAACTTTAAAAAGAATGAAATGTCATCATTTGTGTCAACATGGATATAGACCTGAAGAGCACTTGTGTTGATGTTCAAACCAATTTAGGATGCACTTTATTGAATTCATCCTTACACATAGTAGAGATGCCCCAGTGTTTTGCAGGGATTTTCTATTGTCCCCTTTTCCCCAACTTCAGTTCTTTATCAGGACTAACCTTGCATACACAAGAAAAGCTTCTCCCTTCTGTTTCTATATCTACAAGACCAATATTCTAATAGGCAGGGTTTTACTTTCTATTGTTATCACAATGGTGCCAAGTTTTGTTTGTAAACAAAAACATAAGTACATATTTGTATATGTGGTAATGTCTGTGCATAGACTCCGGGTTTCTGGTGGTCTAGAGTAAAGTCACAACACTAAGTTGGAAAAATAAGAGCCAGGTAATCCTCACCTTTTCTGATTCAGCTTTCCACATGGGCTTGCATACTTTGTCTAAAGACAGCTATGAATTTCTATTGTTTTAAAGGGAGGGGACATCTGAGCCTATTCTACATTCAGTATAAAGAAAGAAACTGAATTAAACAGTTAAAGGAGACGTCACTGGGGAGAGACAAGCAGTGAGGAAGGGGAGGGAGAGAAGTGTAGGGAAGGAGAGAGG